>JAJOOS010013367.1:0-37030 GCA_029582725.1 Solanum chiquidenum
TCCTGAAACTGAAGATGATGGAAAAGAAAACTCATGGATTTGTTAACATTTTAATCAAATGAAATAGTATAAAAAACTTATTTATAAGGAAATGTTAAAGGTAGTAGATGTCACGATCCGGACATACACCCTGAACGTAATTGACACTCAAGAACTATTTATGATCCCTAAGCGAACCTTTGGCATTGCTACACGACTTACATGACACTAAATAATACGCGAAATCTTAAAATAAGCGAACACTTAGACATTGGGATAAGAAGTTCCTGAAACTGAAGATGATGGAAAAGAAAACTCATGGATTTGTTAACATTTTAATCAAATGAAATAGTATAAAAAACTTATTTATAAGGAAATGTTAAAGGTAGTAGATGTCACGATCCGGACATACACCCTGAACGTAATTGACACTCAAGAACTATTTATGATCCCTAAGCGAACCTTTGGCATTGCTACACGACTTACATGACACTAAATAATACGCGAAATCTTAAAATAAGCGAACACTTAGACATTGGGATAAGAAGTTCCTGAAACTGAAGATGATGGAAAAGAAAACTCATGGATTTGTTAACATTTTAATCAAATGAAATAGTATAAAAAACTTATTTATAAGGAAATGTTAAGAGTAGTAGACGTCACGACCCGGGCATACACCCTGAACGTAATTGACACTCAAGAACTATTTATGATCCCTAAGCGAACCTTTGGCATGGCTACACGACTTACATGACACTAAATAATACGCGAAAGCTTAAAATAAGCGAACACTTAGACATTTAAGAAAGTCTTAAAAGTATTGTCTTGCAAAACTACTTAACATGAATCATAAGTTAAATAAAATATCCCGAGGAAACAATGGAAAGTTCTAATTCAATCTGTCTATGAAGCCTCTAACAATGTAAGATAGATGTCGGGACAAGACCCACGACACCTCCAATACTACTAATTGTAAGGTAAAGGAGAAGACCTCCGAAATATAAGAAGGCTCAACAAAGCTGACTGGAATGTCAAATGATCTCAACGAAACGCATGTTGATGATTCCGAACACTGTATTTTATGATGCAGGTCGAATGACATCAGTACATTGAATGTACGAGTATGTGATAAGGTTAGAGTAAACAATTAACTAGCTTGAATGACTGAAAGCAATTCAACTGAATCAATACATGAACATGAAGTGAAAACCATTTAAGCTTTACAGTAAAATATACAATGAAAGCAACATGAAAATAATATATTGTCACGACCCGAGCCTACACCCTGGACGTGGCCAACACTCGAGAACCATTGTTGGTCCCCAAGCAAATCCTCATCTTAGCTGACTACAAGCAGAAAACTAACTCAATCATTAAATTGATAGAAACGTTTAAAACCGTTTACTGGTTCTCAAAATTGAACTGAATATACTAAGTATGAAATATGAGTTTTAAATAAAATATTTGAAACTAAAAGACTCCCCAAAACTGTCTATCTATGAAGCCTCTACTGTATAAAGATGAGTATCGGGACAAGACTCATGCCTGCTCAAAAACTACTACTAATAACTCACAAAAATGGAGTCCTCCCGAAGCAAGGAGGTCGTACTCAAAAGCTGACGAGAGGATGGAGTGATCTCAACAGACTCTTGTTTAGGATCCTAAGAACATGTATCTGCATCATTAAAAGATGCAGGTCGAATGACATCAGTACATTGAATGTACGAGTATGTAATATAGTTGAATAACAAATAACTGAACTTATAAGACTGCAATAGATAAAACATAAACTCAACTAAATGGAAAGGATTAAAGGAATGAAATCATTTAAAATTTTACAAAAACACATACTCATATCTCAACCTCAACATAATAAGTGATATAATAAAAATATATTTTTAACTCTATTTGGGAGATTCTCTAACCGACAACCATCACTATGAGCTACGTGATGATACATCGTCTCGCCCACGCTGCCAGAACTGACCTTTACCTTGCCGGGGTATAGAACACCTCAACTAAGTGGATCCACTATGCTCTACCCGAAGGCACTAAGGATTCATCTAAAAAGTATGATCCTTTACCCATGTTGGCATACATGGTTTGTGAGAATTTTGAGTTGTCTGAACTCATTCCCATATCGGTACTCAATACTACTCCCAATAATATATATACTCATGCGCAAATGTATAAATCATACCCTTTCTCTGTTTTGAGGTAATTACTAAAAATAACCTCTTAAAATAGGTAAATGCTCTGAAATATCTATGAACTCATTTAGAAATAAAATTTTCTCTTTTCTCAATGTAAAAATTGATACCTTTGGAAATACTTAGTTCCCTTATACTCTTAATCAAATCATATTTGAAAACTCTTTCTCAAAAAGAATACTCGATTCATAGGGTTCATGCTAAAATATAGACATGAACGAATCTACTCAAGAATCTTAATGCATAACATATAGCAATTCAATAATTGGGAATAAAATTTTAAAAAATCAGGAACTCAAGAACTCAAAATCAACTCATCTCAATAATACTCAAATCTAGGTATAAAAACCTAGATTACTCTTTTACTAATTTGAAAGTAGATGTAGGGCGTGAGGATGAAGTAGTCCAATACTATGATAGCCTTACACCAGAAAGGACAAGGTTCTTGAAGAATCTTGAAAAAGAATTTGAATAGAATCCTTGAAACTCTAGCTTGAAAGAAAACAATCAAGAAAACCTTTCTTGTGAGTTCTTGAAATCTCTATGGCCAAGAATTGTGATTTTTATTAGTGATTCATAATTGTATGGGGGAATTTGAGTTGGAAAGAATGGAATTCTTGGAGAAAAACTTATCTTGAAGAAGAATCTTGAAAAAGATTGAAAGAATCTTGAATGGAGTCTTCTACTTAGATTTTTCCTTAGGATTTTGCCTTAGGATTTAAGAGAGAAGAGAATGATGAATTAAGAGATGAAAATCTGATTGCTTTGGGTCTTTAATTAATCAAGAAATTCGTTTAGGATTTTCTTAGAGGTAAAAAGACAAAACAATCCTTTTTAATGTTTTTCCGTCGGGTAATTTGTCACTACATTGTATCAGGTTACTAAAATGGTCATAACTTTTTACTCAATACTCAAATTGTTGTAAAAATGATGGTGTTGGAAAGAAGACTCAAATACCTTTAATTTGATAGGTTATGGGCCACGTAAAACTTTATATTCTAAGAGAAGTGGTAGTTGAAGTTGACCCAAAGAGAATCTTACATCAAAACTTAATCGGTAAGGAAACTTTCAACTCAACTTTGTGTTAGGAGTTTCTAGTGACCTTAATTGATATCCAAAATCATTCTCACACTAAATAATATACCTTTACACATATGAGAAATTTAAGAATCACCCGATATGACCCTACAAGTAAATGAAGAATGGTTCGAGTTTTAACTTAGAAATTTTTGGGGTGTTACATATACTTTACTTGTGGGGAGTTTCTCTAACCGAAAACCATTACCATGAGCCTAGAAATGATACAACGTTTCGCCTCACATTTCCAGGGCCACCCTATACTTTGTCGAGGTATAGAATAATATTGTGACTATGGATCCATAAAATTTTCCTTCTTAGAGGTAGTGATAGTCGCATGAAGAATTAATGTTATCCTATCCTATGCTGGCTACGTAGTTTAATGGGACTTTCGAATCATAAAAGACTCTAACCCAACTCGGTGCTTGATACTACTTCCAAAATAATTAATATAATTTTATGCTCAATTCACCCATTACAAAAAATTGACTTCTTACATTACTTGAAATACGTTTCAAAACGTGAGACGTGATCACATTCTTAAAACATGCACTCATGAACTTATCTTTGAAGTCTAGTAATCAACATAGTTACATAAGTAAATATAGATATATAAATAACATTTGAAACTCTTAAGCGTGTATGAAATAGAACCTTTGAACTTTCCTCTTATCTTACGTAATTTAAAATGTAAATGAAGACATGTGAATGTGACATGAAGGCTTTTTCTAGGATTAATGAAGACTTTAGAAGTAAAAATCAAGAAGAAAACAAAGGTACGATTTGAAAGAATGTGTATGGGACGAAGAACAGAAAAGAAAAGATCAAGTGACCTTGGCGTATCCATGGCACGACGTGGAGAGAGAATTTATTTTTTGGTCGCAAAATGACTTTTGAGGCAGAAGACTCTGTTGGCCGATTTCTTTCTTCCTCTTAAAAATTCACTTAAATTCAAAACCCAATGCAGTTTCATTGAAATCCCACTCAGATTTTTTCAACAAACACGAACCCAATGAAATTTTATTAACATCCCACTCAAGTTCTATAAACCAACACCACTCATTCGCAAGACCCTTACTTCAAGAACTCAAAACCTCCATTGTTAAAGAATGGAGTTAAATCTCAAGAACTCTTCAATATACTGGTAAGTTTTGGGTCGTGGGTCGTCCATGTGGACCGACCCGACCTAATTTATTTTGCCCTATCCAATTTAATTAATTATTAATTGGATAATCCTTTTAAAAGGATAAGATATAACAGTTACAATATAACTGTTCAACCTCCCCTTAAAAGACTCCTAGTGGGAGTAACTTTTAAGAGACGTGGAACGTAAAAAGAGAGGAGAGGTAAAAACGTGAGAAACGGGAAAAACAAACGATCAGTAAAGAAACAGAGAAGAAAGTTTCAGTAAAGAAACAGTTCTTACACAAATCAATCTACACTCTAAGGAGACTCTTAGTTTGTGAAAAAAAAATGATCTTTGTTTTCTTGAGATTCAAAGAGTGATCTAGAGCAATTCCTTTTGACAACAAAATCATCAACAAATCTTTCCGCTACAAGTTATAAGGTACACATCTTGTTGTTGTTTTACCTTTAAAATTCCTTCATTGGTATCAGTGCCATCATTAATTGATCCCATTATTTGATGTTTCCATGTACATTCATTGTATTGTTGATAAGAAATAAACTGTGATTAATTTTTCCTTGAAAATCAGTGAAAAGAAATTTTTTTTGGAAGATGTTAAGTTTTTGTTAGGACTATTTGAATGTGGATTAATTATATGGTAAATAGGATTCATAATCCTATTTGATTTTGACTCAGATTGTAGATAGGATTCTTTGTCCTATAAAGAAAGAAATTCTGTCAATTTTTTTTGAAAAACTACTTCTGTTTATAGAAATTTGGAAATTGATTGTATAATATTTCAGGTAGAAACTTATTTTTTAAAATCTGCTTGTTTGTAGCTTTTCGAAAATATATTTTAATGAAAATACAGGTTTAAAACGAGTGAGATATGAATTTTTGAAAGTTGACTTTTTTTCCAATTTTCCGGAAAAACTGCCTCTGTTGGTTTGGATCTAGAAATTGGATGTACGGGTTTTTGGTTCGAAACATATTTTCATGATCTACTCATTTGTAGCTTTCCAAAAATATATTATAATAGAAAAACAGATTTAAAACGAGTGAGATATAAATATTTGAAGTTGGGCTGAAAAAAAAGTTGTTTTTTTTAAAAAAATTGAGAAAGTTTTGTGTTCTTTTAGGATTATTCTTTTGGAAAATGGATATGTGTCCTTTTAGGATTTTATTGGTCTTGTTTATTCGTTTAGTCTTTATGTTCCTTAAATATATTTTTTTGTGTCTTCTAGAAATGAAAGTGACATATGTGGTCACATTGAATGGTTTAGTCATTCTTATTGTTTCCTTATTCCTATTTCAGACATGGCTGAACAGGAACAAATTCGAATTATTCCAAGTGGGAGTTCTCGAAGAGCGAAAGGACAACGTAGAAGAGCACATCGCCGTAGGACATGTTTCTGAGGGCTAGAAAACATACGGATTGGTGTTCCAAGGGCGACACATAATTTGTTAAGGAATCAAAGGGTCATTCGAAGGAAAAGAGAAAAAGATCTAAAAGAATTTATGTCTTTGAAGATGGATCATCTTGACTCTTTATTAGACTTCTTTAGATCCTTTGTCATGAAATTTAATGAGGTTAATGAAAGTGTCATTCATGTTACGGAGAGGGAAGCACACGATGTTTTGTATCATTCCTTACTAGAATACTGGAAGAATGAACTGAATGAAACAAATCGAAATTGGGGATAATGAACCATTATGGGAGTATACGGTAAAAATAGGAGTTAAGTGCGTAAAACTTCACAACATAAACATAGTTTAGTATTGAATTTTGTTGTTTATTCTTTACAAACTATGTGATGAACATCTTTGATTATGTTTTAATATGAATTTTTGAGTTTTATCCTCTTTTTTGGATAAGTGGATTATTATTCTATTGCACATTGTCATATGGTGTTTGATTATTAGACATGCAAATCTTTGTAATTATAGTCTAAAATAAATTAGTGTACATATTAAGAAGGTGGTTTCAAATTTTGGTTAAATATTTAGTTCGTAGATGATGATTGGATGCTTACGTTTCCTTTCGATTTTACATTTAAATATGAAACCATTATGAGAATTGATTTGCTCGAATGTGTATGTCACATGCATAAATGATTAAATATTGTTGCCTGATTATATCTCAAAACAGACATGGCATCAAATAGTATCATTGCTGACTTAAACAAAGGTGAAAAACTTAACGGTGACAATTACGACATCTGGAGTCGTAAAATATGATATGTACTGGAAGAGAAAAATGCTCTGGAAGGTATAAACCATGTTTTGAATCAACCAGAAGGGGGTAATTCTGCACAACATAGAAGGAGACTAGAAGATTACAAAGCTTGGAAAAAAGCTAATTCCACTGCACGTGGAATAATAGTTAGTTCTGTGGTTGATGACCTCATATATGAATGTGAGGAATTCCCAACGGCTTATGCTATGTGGGCACATCTGCGAGGAACATATAGGGGTACGTCTGTAACCCGTCTCCGACAGTTGACTATCAAATTTGACACTTACAAAAAGCGTCATGATCAGAATATCAAACAACACTTTAGGGTGATGTCAAACATGAAAACTCAAATCAAGAGTGTTGGTCATGTTCTTTCAGATGAGAAACAAGTTCAGGCAGTGATTCGGTCTCTTTCCAATAATTGGGAACATTTGAAGGTTAATTTGACCCATAATGACAACATCAAAACTTTTTCTGATGTTGCACGCCATGTTAAACTTGAAGATGAGCGCCTTGGTGCTTCTAAAGCTACTTCTAATGCCTTTGTGGCAGAGTAAAGAGGAACAAAATCTTCAGGCTTCAAGCACAAGAAAAATTGGAAAAGAAATGGGAAAGAAATGGGAAAGACAAAGACTGGAGAAGGACCCTCTAAGAAAAAGAAGAAGCCAAATAACAAGAAAGGAAAATGTTTTTTAAGAAGACAGACAAGATTAAAATGATGCTACAATTGCCAATAATTGGGGCATTTTGCTCCTGAATGTACCGAGCCCAAAAAGGTAGCATTTCTAAACACATCTATAAGTACTACATATATTTCTAGCTCTTGTTTACTAACTGAATCTTATCCTATGTAGATTGTAGACTCATGATCCACCGACCACGTGAGTCGAGATAGAGAGGCGTTTGTGGAGTTTCATCGAGTTTCATCTAAATCAAGATGGATCTACGTAGGAAATAATGTTAGGGTTGAAGTCAAAGGTATAGGCACTTGCAAAGTGGACTTGCATGGTGGCCGTTCCTTGATGTTTCATGATGTCCTATATGCTCCGGAGATTCGATGAAACTTAGTATCTGTTTATGTTCTTTTAGACGTTGGTTTTGATTTGTTTTTTTAGTCTCAATGGTATTAGAATAAGTCTAGATAATGTTTTATATGGTTTTGGACTTTGTTATGACCGCTTTATTGTTTTAGATTGTAATCCTTCAACTTCTGACTATTATGTTGACCGTTGTGTAATGGCATGTTATTCAAGTAACAATGATATTGATGTTGTTACATGGTATGATAGATTAGGTCACATAGGAGAATAGGTTGGCAAAAGAAGGATATTTAGGTTCTTTCACCAAAATTAATATGCCAACTTGTGAAAATTGTCTTGCTGGAAAGATTACACGTAAACTATTTGGGAAGGCTAAAAGAGTTGAGTTTCTGCTTCAATTAATTCATTATGATATTTGTGGTCCAATGAATGTGAAGGCAAGGTCTGGTGCTACATACTTCATTACATTTATTGATGATTTCAGGTGCTTTTGTTATGTCTATTTGATTTCTCATAAATCTGAAGCACTTGAGTTCTAAAAGATATATGAATGAAGTTAAAAATCAATTAGATAAAAGCATAAAGGCATTAAGAACTGACCGAGGATGTGAATATTTGTCAAAATAATTTAAAGAATTATATGCTGAAAAGGGTATTATCAGACAGTTAACTACTCATGTCCTTACACACCTTAACAAACTGGTGTAGCTGAAAGATGGAATAGAATATTATTGGACATGACAAGATCAATAATGGCACAGGTTAATTTGTCTTTCTCTTTCTGGGAGATGTATTATTGACTGCGGCATACATATTGAACAAAGTTCCTTCTAAATCAGTTTCTTCCACTCCTTATGAACTTTGGACTGGTAACAAAACAAACATGAGTGATCTACGACCGTGGGGTTGTGCAACATACATTATAGATCATTTTGGTGAGTTTGGTAAACTAAGTCCAAAAGGAAAGGTATCTTTATAAGGTACTCTGAACGCTCCAAAGGGTATGTTTTCATCGATGATCTGGAGGATAGAAGTATTAGTGAAATTGTATCACGAGATGTCAGTTTTTTGGAAAATGATTTTCCCAAAAAGGGTGAAATAGATGAAGTTGAGCCTCTATACGAAATATTGAATTAAGAAGATCAGATAATGTTGTCAAACATACTTGATAATTCAATGGATCAAGAAATGATTCCTGGTCCAAGTGGGAATTACGAATCCCAAAATTCTATAGAGGAATCTAAACTTCAAATATGTAAGAGTTCAAGAAAAGGTGTACCTAAAAAATCTTATGAGATTGAGGATTATGTTTTCTTGGTATCTCCTACATATTTGGATGAACCTAATTTTGTAATTGAGGCCTTATCGAGCCCTGAAAGGGATGAATGGTTAAAAGTGATGAAAGAAGAATTAGAGTCCATGAAAACCAACAAAGTCTAGGATCTAGTTGACCTTCCTATGGAACGTAAAGCTATTGGGAATAAATGGATTCTTAAAGTTAAACGTAAATCGGATGGGTCAATAGAAACACACAAAGCACGATTACTGGCAAAAGGTTTTACTCAAGAAGTTGGAATAGACTATGAGGAAACTTTTTCACCAATTGTGAAGTTTACATCTATACGATTACTTTTAGCTATTATTAGACGTTTAGATCTAGAATTACATCAAATAGATGTGAAGACCGCTTTTCTCAATGGAGAATTAAACGAGGAAATCTACATGGAACAACTAGTAGGTTTCATTGTTAAATGCCAAGAAAATAAAGTTTATAAATTAAAAAGATCAATTTATGGTCTAAAGCAATCTTCAAGCCAGTGGTACCTTCGATTTCATAAGGAGGTGATGTCATTTGATTTCATCATGATCGATGAAGATCATTGCATCTATGTGAAAAAGTTCAGTGGAAATTTTATAATTCTTTCTCTTTACGTAGATGATATTTTATTAGCTGAAAATAATTTGGAGTATGTGAAAACTGTCAAGTCATGGCTTTCAAAATCATTTGATATGAAGATATGGGTGAAGCAGACTATATATTGTGTGTTAGAATCCAAAGAGATCCTTCCAAGAATTTTTGATTTTATCTCAAGAAACTTATATAAAGAAAATATTTGAACGTTTTCGAATGAATAGTTGCAAATCCATGGATAATCCACTGAAAAAGAAAAGGAAAACATGTCTCGAGTTCCTTATTCTAGTGCTGTCAAGAGTTTGATGTATGCTATGATGTGTACTCGTCCAGACATTTGCTATGCCTTGAGTCTAGTTAGCAGGTATCAATCCAATCCTGGAAGAGATCATTGGAAAGCAGTAAAGAGAATATTCCAATAGCTGAAGGGAACTCCAGATCATACACTGTATTATAGTGAATCTGATTTATTCATAAGAGGTTATACATATGTTGATTGGGATGGTGACCGGGATGATAGAAAATCAACATCTGGTTATGCTTTCTCACTAAATGGTGGTGCTATTTCATGGAAAAGTAAGAAGCAAACTTGTACAACTCTTTCAATCATGGAATCTGAATTTGTGGCTTGTGCGTCTGCAGTACAAGAAGTTGTTTGGTTAAAGAGATTCTTTGAGCATTTGAGTATTGCAAAGAATTCTAAGGATCCCATGATTCTATATTGTGATAGTCAAGTGGCTATCGCATATACGAAGGATCCTAAATATCACAACAAGACCAAACACATTGACATCAAGTATAACTTTGTAAGAGACGTAGTGGCAAGTGGAGAAATAACTTTGCAATACATTCTTACACGTGAAATAATAGCTGATCCTTTTACGAAGGCCATCTCTAGAGACTTGTTTGAAAAACATGTTAAGGCTCTAGATTTGCGTAGAATATGATAATATTTCAGTTTTGTAAAATAACTAGATTGTTATAATATTCTCTTCTATATAATACTATTGGATTTATATTCAAATATAATATGCATGTGATGATTTGTAAGAAATAAAGTGTGTCGAATAAGTCACGAGATTGGCTCTCTCACACGGGCAATCGCCTCTTACGTCGTAGAACGTGAAGAGATGAGTTTCACCAGCATATTATGACTTATTTTATGAGCCAAACAAAAGTTTCTCTAAGAAGATGAATTTAAGGATCATTGAAGAGAGAAACTAGAGTTAAACATCTGGAGGTGTTTAGACCAAAGTCTGTACGATGTTGGATAATCGAAAGAATGACACGCATACACCAATATAATGTGTACACATCGTAGCACGTGTTTCATACCACGTGTGTCAAGCGATCAATGGGTCAATGAAAGAATGGTTCAATACTTATTCATTGTGTGAGACCCCAAAAGGTTAAAATGAGTTTTCAATGAAATACCTTTTGACCCTTTACTGTTTCTTGAAGTTTCGATCGGTGTTGCTACTTTAGCATGTTACTAATAGCCATGAGTGATTCGGCAAGGCAGTGCATGTCTAGGAAGGAAGTTGATATGGAACAGATAGATTTGAGTAGAAAGGACAGATGATTAAAATAAACAATTCAACTTGTATACATAAGCTGGCAATTACACTCGAGTGTAATTGTGTGTATAAAGTTAAACATGAACTTGAGTTAACCTCTTTAAGAGGATGAGGGATCAAATAAGTAACTACTAAAGTAGTGAATGAAGTATGGGGTATTGTGAGTAATATTGTCCTTAAAGTTGAAGTGAATTCTTTCCACTTGTGATTGGATTCATATGAAGAGCTAGTAAAACCTTCAAGGTAAGCTCTTAATGCTCACAAATCGCACGAACTATTTGTCGTACGAATTATGTGTCTGATTGATATTGTTTTGGCTTGGATTTTTTCCACCATGTGTGAAGTGGGATATGTAAGTTTTGGGTCGTGGGTCGCCCATGTGGATCGATCCGACCCAATCTGTTTTGCTCTATCTAATTTAATTTATTAATTAATTGGATAATCCTTTAAAAAGGATAAGATAAAACAGTTACACTGTAAATGTTCAACCTCCCCTTAAAAGATTCCTAGTGGGAGTAACTTTTAAGAAATGTGGAACGTAAAAAGAGAGGAGAGGTAAAAACGTGAGAAATAGGAAAAACTAACGATCAACAAAGAAACAGAGAAGAACGTTTCTTACACAAATAAATCTACACTCTAAGGAGACTCTTAGTTTGTGAACAAAAAACGATCTTTGTTTCCTTGAGATTCAAAGAGTGATCTGGAGCAATTCCTTTCGACAACAGAATCAACAACAAATATTTCTGCTGCAAGTTATAATGTACACATCTTGTTTTTATTTTACCTTTAAAATTCCTTTAATACTTATATAAATGAATTCATGGACAATTTAATGAAAGAATTTAATGATTGGCGTGAGGATGAACAAATCCATCACTATGAAAAACCTCATATACCTAGAAAGAATAATGTTTCTTGAAGAAGCTTGAAGGAAATCTTGAAATATGAACCCTAGCCTTAGCGTTTCCTGAATTTCTTGAGCGTAGAAATTTAGGAGTGAATGAGAGGGTTTGATTATGAAAACTGATTTTTCTACATGTTTAGGGTAATTTAGATGACTTCCTAAGGGTTTTTAGGACTAAAATACCCTTAAAAGATAAATAAAACGAGCTGGAAGTCAGGATATTTTTTTAGTAGATAGTGAGGTCCGTATTCACTCCGTAATGTGGAGCCATCCGGGAAGTTCTGCCAGGTTAAAGCGTCGTTAGTAAATCAGTCATAACTTTTTACTTAGAACATGGTTTGAGGCAAAATTTGTGGCGTTGGAAATAAGACTCGAAGACCTTCAATTTGATTGGTTATGGGCCACCTAACTCATTATGTGCTAAAAGATATGATTGATTGAAGTTGACACAAAAACTTAAAAAACTGATGGGTGACTAGAACGAATTTCTCTTTAGTTCTTTTTTTTTTTGAAATCTGAGGTGTTACATCTAGTGACTTCAACACCTAAAACAATTTAGAATCACTCGGTACAACATTATTTATAGATAAAAAAGTTACTCGAGTCTTAACTTAGAAATTTTTGGGATGTTATAGTGGAAAAGGCTTAATTTATTATAAGATGTTATGGGTAGTAGAAAAGACCCAATTTATTATATATTTTTTAAAGGAAAAAGAAAAGTGAACAACTAATAGGTTGAATGTGTAACCAAAAAAAAGAAGACATACTTTAATGAAGGATTCTTTTTAAGAATAATTTGTTTTACAAAGAAGTAAACATCTAATAAGAAGTCAATTGGTCAAGTGAACAGTCAATTATCATTATGGATAATTAATAAAGACAATTAGATTATGTATTCTACGGCTACGTGTATATCCACATTGGTAGTAGAAGAGGCTTGCCAATAAGTTGGACAAGAGTAATGTAAAATTATTGCCATAAGCCCATAAATAAAGAATGTAACATGGATAATATTTGCAATAATAATTAGTAATAATTAAAGGGATTCAAATGTCATAACAAAGAAACTAGCTTGCAACTTTAATTTACTATTTGATAATTATAATAACAATAATAATATAATATAATATATATTAATGGTATTATTGTAGTAATTGAACTTTATAGGGCTATTTTGGTATTTCAACTTTCGACTTTTTTTGTTCTCACTTTTAATAATATATATATATATATATATATATGATGATATGATGGTACGATGATACATGGAGAACAAACAACTCAATTTACTTTTAAATAATAAGATGAGCATGAGGATGATGAGGTACTTCATCAAGCAGTGATTATGAAACTTTATTATGGTACACAAAAGATACGTTAACTAAGAAAATTAATTTCAGAACAGTTGATCATCAACGAACTTTGTTTAATTGGCTCGCTTGCAGCGTGCCATCTTATAATTTGTTGTGATTTCTACGATTTTGCTTTGTTCTTTTAAAATAATAGTGTGGTTATCTTCAATTTAATGGGGAACATCTGTTCCACAACTTTCCATGGGCACAAAATTTTAATTCTAAAGGAAAAAGTTCAAAAACTGTGGCGTGATTTTGCTACTGGATCTGCCATAAAATATATTTTGCTCGAAGACCTTTGTTATCCATTATATAGGGTATAGGTTGCTATAGGTAAAGCTACCCAAGATAGGTCAAGACCTAGAACAACTAAAGTTAAGGTCATTCTTGATCTTCTGGACTAACATATGAAATAAGTAAGGATGCATTTTTCTGATGAACAATCTTGTAAGCTCATTGAACACTATCAATAGGTTGTGTTTAACAATCTTCCTCTATATTGTACATGATGTAAGCACCAAGGTCAATGATCAAGAAATACAAAGGAAAGAAGGTAATCAAGATGGCATTGGGCAGCAGTGTGACGAAAAAAATACTGTGGAACAATTGCAGGTGTGATGCACAAGACTTCTTGTATGCAAAAAAATAAATAGAAATAAAGTCTCTAATGATAAGGATAATGCAAGTAATATGAATGACTTACCAAACATCAATTTCGGGCAGCACCTAACTACTGAAAATATTGGTGATATAATGCTAGCTAGCATTAGTTGATTGAAGGCCAATGCAAGAAGGACTTTTGGTGGCTGAAACAAAGGTTCGGGAGATACATGCGTAATTTTGTGTGAAGAACAAGTTGGTTTGAATGTAGGTCATATGCTTGATAATAATTCAATTGCGACGACGAAATTGGAAAATTTTGGGCAGAAAACACGTCGAACTGAAGTTGGCAGCAACTAAATCGTAATGCTACTAAAAAATGCTACAGCTACAAGATAAGATTGAGCTTCAATAAGACACAACTAATTCAAAGGCTTTAATTGTTGCATCCCAAGTTTCTTCGGGAAAACAATCTACGGATGATGTAGCTATTAACACAATAGTTTCAAATGTGGCGCAAATGAGAGAACCTGGAAAGACCACTATCGGACCGGCACCGGTCCGGAACAGTACCGGTACCGGTACCGGTCCATCCTACAGTTTTGATTACGTGTCGTCCCGAATCAATACAGTACCGAGACTGGACCGGACTAGTAAACTGGGATAACGACCATTTTATTTATTTATTAATTAAAGTCTATTAAATATTTACTTAAAAATCTTTTTAAAGTTTAACTTAAAATTAAAATATTTGAAAATATATAACTTATTAATTTATTTTTAAAAAATAAGATTTAAACTCTTCAAGTTTAAACATTAAATTTCAATCTTTAAAGTTAAAATTTTAAACTTTAAAAGTTGAAACTTTAAATTTTAAACTTTAAAAGTTTAAACTCTTAAAGTTTAAATTTCAATCATTAAAAGTTTAAACTTTAAACTTTAAATTTCAAACTGTAAAAGTTTAAATTTCAAACTTTAAAAGTTTAAATTTCAAACTTCTAAATTTTAAATTTTTTTAAATTTCAAATTATAACTCATGTTTGAACTTTTCCATTTGAAAATTGAAATATAATAAAAATACTTGTATTAAATTGAAGACAATAATAAAAAAAAATTAAGGCGAATAGTCTATAGTTTTATTAATAAAAATTTAAATAATACAATTTGAGTTACAAATATTAGTAGAGGACATAATCTACATAAATACCTTCTAGAAAGAATTCTTGTTGAATTAGACCTCAAATTATCAAACTAATAGTTCAAGGTACCAAGGAAGTCTTGTCTTGAATCATTTAACATTTCTTTACTAACAATATCTGGAATTGGTTGATCGTCTAGTTCCTCCAATGCATCGATTCCGTCATCACTAAAATCTTGCAAAATTTCATCAATATCATTTTCAATTGGGTAGGTAAAGTTGGACGCCCATAACTCTTTCTCTCGTCATTAATCCAATCTCTAAACAATACTGATATCTCCAAGTTGTCTACTGCTAATAAATACCTATGTTCTCCAAGTTGAAATCTTGTTCACTAAAAGCGCCCTCCGAAGTTGTCACACCCCGAGCCTACACCATGGATGCGATTGGCACTCAAGAACCATTGTTGGCCCCAAGCGAATCCTTGGCCTGACTTAACTCTTAGTGGAAAACTTACTCAACATAAAATGTACTCAAATACAATCTTAACTGAATTGTCTCAATAGAGAAACTCAGAATGTTTTAGAAATGAACATTCAACTAGCCAAAGTGGCAACTCAAGTCTCAGACATCAATAAATGAAATGAACAAGACTCATGAACTATGTCTATCTATCTATGAAGCATATACTAACTGAGATAGACGTCGGGACAAGAACTACGACATCCTAATAAAACTAGAATGATAAAACAAGAATGATAAAGGGGTCCTCTGGAAGCAAGGAGGCTCACCAACAACTCTGAAGCTCAACTGAATCAACAAAGCGCTGGATGTTGATCCTGGTTACCTGTATCTGCATCAGGAAAGATGCAGGCCAAATGGCGTCAGTACATGAAATGCACGAGCATGTGAGGGGAAATCTAAAACAAGACATAAGCTTGAACTAGAACTGAAGAAACAACTTGCCTCGTTTCAACTCAACTCAACTCATTTAAATATAAAGTAGTGATAAAGATGCAATATAAAGAAAAGATTTTAAAACAGTAGACAGAAGCTCAATGCATTGCGAAATACAATATAACTCAGTTTGTGTATATATATATATATAAAGATACAAAATAACAATGTGGGAGATTCTCTAACCGACAACCATCACTATGAGCTATGTGATGATACAACGTCTAGCCTACGCTTCCAGAACTGTCCTATACTTTGCCGGGGTATAGAACCTACTACTAAGTGGATCCACTAGTATATGCTAAAAGCATTAAGGAATCATCTAAAAAGTATGACTCTTTCTACCCACGTTGGCTACATGATTTATTGGGGCTGTGAGTTGTATGAACTCTCCCCTGCTTATTCCATTTCACCATTTTTATTATATTTGATTTTTCTCTTCAGCTTTGTTGGTGGTTGATAAAATTGATGATTAAGTTTAAAAAATAAAATATAATGATGGATTTGTTGGTGTGGGGTGACAAAGAAGTGGGAATTGAAGGTGGTAGAGAAGAAAAAATTGATATTGACAATGGTGGTAGTGATATTTGGTGGCGGGTTTGTACCTTTTGATGGTGATGATGTAATTTCGGTGATGAGTTTGTTTATGGGTGTCAAATTTTGTTGTGGATCTTTCTAATTTTTGTGGGGATAATGTTTATAGTATGATTTCGATGGTGGATTTGATCGTAGGTGGTAAAATTTATGGTGACTATTTTGATTTTCATGGGGAAATATATAGATTAGGTAGTAATATGGCAGCAATGGTAGTGTTTCATGGTGGTGTTCATTGAAGAAGAAACAATTGAATAATATGGAGAATTATAGTCAAAATTTGACATGACATCTGATGTGGCAGTGACATGGCATTGATGTGGCGCAAGTGTGATACACCTCCCATTGTGAGAGTGGTGCTACACGTCTTAGGTGGTAAAAAATCACTATTTAGTAGCAGAGTGTGTAATAGGTCATCATATTAATTTAAGCGTGTAACTGACTTTTCGAGACAAGTTCAGAGGTGAATTTATGTCTTTTCCCGAAAAAATAAAGGTCACATAATTGATTCAAGCCATACTTTGCCAATTTGAAGTTTAGAGTCAAACAAAATTCTTACCTCCATTTGATATAGTTTGACTTGATTTAATTATTATGATCATATTGACACATAATATGCAATTTTCCTAGAAGGTGTTGAGGCCCTTTAGACGATAGGGTGGCTACTAACTATGTGGATTGACACCAAGGGTCAAACCACCTAGGCTTATGCAGCATGTATTACCTAATTATGATTTCTAAGAGTTGGTTCGACACGGACTTGAAGAGGTTCTATGCGAAAAGGCTCGTGGTTTCCCGATAGTAATACTATCTGTTCCGTCCACGCATCTGCCGACTCTCTATAATGGGTATTTGAAGAGAATTGGAGTAGTTGTGAGAGGTGGAAAGGCACAACATCATGATAAAAAAAAATTGGGGGAAGTGTGAACGGAATGTCAGTTTATCAAAGAAGTAAATATTTAACATGTAGATGGAAAGTAGTAACATATAAGCAATTCTTAAGAAAAGCAGTAAATAAATAAATAAAGAAATAAGCATATGAGCATGTAAGTAATCCAATAAATAAGGAAAGGGATATGGGATTAATCATGAAAATACTCAAATAAGAGAAAAAGGGAAAGGGTGAAACATGGAAATAAACAAATAAGGAAGAGGAAATTGGAATAAACAGTATATAAGGAAAGTGAGTAAATAAGGAAATCTAATAACAAATTAGACGTGGTAATAAACAAACAAGAAGTGAAACAACCAATAAAGTAAACCTCACATAAGCATTAAACACGTAATAGTAAGAACCTAATATCCCCAGCAGAGTCGTCATTCTGTCGCACCCCATTTTTTCACAAAATGGGTTTCGGTGCACGACTTAACAACTCTTTTGGACTTTGTTTGGATTAAAGAGTTGTCACCTAACGAATTAAGGCACGTTAGGGAACCTATCTAACCTAACTAGATCTAACTAAAGGGTCAGATAACCAGAGATCAGGTAAGGGTTTGAATTACCTCGAGGGGAAGGTGTTAAGCATTCCTCGAGGTCCACAAAGGTGGGTCTCGGTCGTATCTCATGCAATTTATGTGGGGGTTACAAGTAGCAATTAAGGTCACTTCATTTATTTATTTAATTAATTAAGAATGCAAGACTAGGTGATAACATAATATTGAATATATATATTAAACATGAAACAGTTATAGAAGATAAGCGAGAAGACAGAATATACACAAATAGATAGAGGAAAGATTGATTTTATTTATTAAGCTACCCCAAGCAGTTATAATTATAAATGAATAAAAGGGAGAAGGAAAGTGTTACGACTCAGGGGTACCCCCTAGATGTAACATGGCGTACTTGACCCCGGAGGGGTCTCATACTAGCCCTTACCATATCATAACGTAAGATAATAGAAAAGTACGGAAAATTTAAAAAAAATTACAATCGAAGTCATTTTCATAAAAACAAGCAGAAGTCTTTCTATATTTTGTCTCAAACCATCTAATACAACTTTAGAATAAAACTCTTGGGACACAGCCCATACAATAGTCTCAAAACATGAAATAAAGACATAAAGGTAAAGGTGGGTTTTGTCCTCGAAGCTATGAGGACTCACCAAGATCTTCAACTCTTTAGCTCCTTAGAAACCTAGCTTCAAGATAGCACTCAAGTATCCACACCCTACATTTGATTAGAATGTAGGCAAAGTATGCATTAGTACAAAATGTAATAAATATATTAGCTAGCATAATCATAAGAGCATAAGACAAGGGTTAGTGAATATAAGACATTATCCAAAATCATATGAAATACTTCATGAATAATAAATCATAACCATAAGAGACAATATCATAATCATAATAAGAAAAGTCCCCAACATAAGCATCATATAAGCATTACTTGACTCTTAGTCATCTATACCATAATAGGACTACTTTCTAATAACCTCAAGGCATACTTTGTGCAATGCATGAATAACATCCCATAATACCATCCAACCTAAGCACCCCTTTTTGGTCATCTTAATCATAGCCTATATACATGGTCAAGGCTTAAGCTTTTCTACCATAAGAGCACCATACTCCAAGTAACTTCAAAGCACACTTGTGCAATGCATGAAAGGCATCCCATAATACCCTCCATACTAAGCATAACCTTGAAGTCATCCTAGTCATATTTACCCTCCTTTGGTCTCACTATTGACTTACTTTATGTAGACAAGGGAACTATCACCTTTAGTCAATCACATCTTGGAAGGCATCTATAGCAACAATCCATCAAGAATAACTCATGTAAGACAACACTCATTAGGTAACCTTTAGTGATATTTGGGCAATGCATGAATGGAATACCATACTACCACTCATACTAAGTACTCATTTAGGTCATCATACTCATGTTCCTTAATTAGAGACTAGCCCCTTTTGAAAGCATAGGAACACTAAGAGACATTTTACTAAGAGAGATACTATACTAGGTACATCTTAGTTCATCAAGTTGGAACTCTAGGAGATGCTACATTAAGCATAATCTTAGTTTACTTTTAGGTCCTCATTCTAATGCTTCTTGGGTTGGAACCTAGTTCCTCTCTTTAGACCTTAGAACACTATGAGGTACTACCTTAAGCACATCTAAGTTCATTATTAGGTTGAACCATATGAGATACTTATTTTAGCATGTCTAGGTTCATTATTAACATGGACCCTATGAGATACTACTTTAAGTATGTCTAAGTCCATTTATACTCTTGAACACTATAAAGTACTTCACTAGGCCTATCTTAGTTCCTTATTACTTCGAACCCTAGGATATACTACATTAAGTACATCTTAGTTCATCAAGCTTGAACTCTAGCAAATGCTACTTAAAGCATAATTTTAGTTCACTAAGGTTGAACTCTAGGAGATATTTCGACAAGCATAATCTTAGTTCATTAAGTTTGATCTCTAGGAGATGCTCATTCAAGCACAATCTTAGACCATTACTTATATTGGACTCTAGGAGATGCTACATTATGCATAATCTTAGCCCATAAGGTTTGAACTTTTGGAGATGCTACATTGAGCACAATCTTAGTTCATTACTAATCTTGTTTAATTGGGATATAGCCTTAACCGACATGAGAACATATTAGCTATCACATGATCTCTCAAGGTGTTACCGACGCCATCAAGAGTTGGTCAACTTGCCTAAGGTAAGACCAATTTGTTAGCTTAGTTGGATCCACTAGCTAACTTTCCTACGAGGCACATAGTTATGGGATACGGAGATTGCTACTATAAACCCAAATCTCTTCTAGGTGAAGGCTTTCATCTCATGAGACACACTTTGGGAAACCTGGACTCTTCTAGGTGAGAGATCCCATGTTGGAAGCCCAAACTCAACTAGGTGGGAACTTCCATCTCATTTCAATATCCACTCGGTGCTAGGCCTTAATCCCACAAGATAATCATTAAGTCTCTACTTTGACTCAAGTTTATGGAAAGATGTTCTCAAACACCAATGCATGATAATACCTCTTTTAGACCATGTGTGAGCAACTATCACCATCCATGACCTAGGTATGAAGGCTCTATAGCCTTAGGTTCAATTAGGTAAGAGAAGCCCTTAAACCCTAGAACCATTACTATGTGAGAAGTCTTTCATGTTCAGTTCATCTTCATGCCTAACACCATGTCTAGAATTCTACATTAGACAAAGATATCATCATGACTTAAGTGATTCTATCACTTCCTACCATCTATGATTCATAAAGTGAATTAGGTAGGTAAAGATCTTTCATCATAATTCTATTCATTGGCCTTATATTCTCATGTAGATTTTACTCTCAAAGCCTTAGAATCTATAGTTAATCATATTAGCTTCACTCTAAAGCCCTAGTGATCAACATTCACAACTATGAGTCTTCACTCTCAATAAATATACACCATGAAAGCATCTGATGAACCTAGATTACAAGGTGTTCAATCACATTCTTCATTACTAGGTGATTCTTGCCACAATTCATCCTAAAGGTTCAGTTTCAACTTTACAAGTCAAGATCAATCATATTCAATAAGGTCTAGTTCAATTCATGATTATGTGTTCCTAACCTTGAACAATTACTACACATGACATTGATTTAAGAAGAGCACCTAGAACCTTCAATTTCACCTCTAATAGCATAAACCCACAAAATATCAAATTCATCAAATAAACTAGGGTTTACCATGGAAATCATATAAATACATCATAATATCATAATTCAATGTTAATACAATCACAATTAGGTATTATCCACTAGATTGGAATCATACCTAAACCCTACCCACAATGTAGAAGGAAACCCTAGCTAGAATTGGGTTTTTGACTTCACTGTTAGGGGAAAACCTAGAGGGTTCTATGAGTGGAAGAACCCATAGATGATTAAGCTAACATAATTCAATTCATAGCCCTAATCAAACTTGAAATAATGAAGGAAAATCTGCCCCTCCTCTTTTTCTTCTTCTTTTCTTCTTCTTCACTTCTAGAGAGAGAATTATTTGAAGAGAATTTGGGGTTCTTTGATGAATGAGTTAATGACTTAGTTTAGGGTCATATTAAGCTTATATAGGTAGTTTAATAACTAACTAACTGACCTCCCTTAACCCTCAGCTAATTACTAATTAACCCCTAAGTCCCCTAACTAAAAACACTTAACTGAAAACTGCCTTGACTCACGAAACCCCCACCCACGGACCGGGGGTGGATCCACGAGGCGTATTGGCAAGTCGTGGATGGTTTAGAGACTTTTGGAGGAGCAGCGGAGGTCCAGCCTCGACCCACGACCCCCACCTATGGGGCGTGGGTCCACCCACGGTTCGTGGGTGCCCATCCGTAGGTGATGCTATTTTTTGTTTTTGACAGCTTTTGGGTTGTTTTAAGGGTCCTCCTCAAGGACCCCTTGGGTGGTCCTTGGGTGGTCGTACCTCGATGTTTAGCCCCTAAACCTCCATTCTAAGTACGGGAAACATTTTTGTGATTTTTAATCCTCATACTACACTCCAAAACTCTTACGAAAAGCTCTAGAACTCTCTAGTTCAACTTACTAGTTTCCGGAGCGTAATAAAAAGGGAGACTCCAAACCCTAAACAAACACACTTTACGGATCAGCACTTGGCTTTATTATTTGATCGGCTTAATATTCGGAAAGACAAAACCAATGTTTGTCATTTTAAGTCTGAGTCAATTTTTATCATTTCCTTAAGGGCCTAACTACCCCTACCCCACCTTCCACATGCATAACGTCCTAAAAGGTGCATAGCATTCCCACTTAATGTCCAAGAGGCATTGGACTACTACTAGAGAGGTTTTAGACAAAAATAAAATATAGGATCGTAATTAGGCCCTCTAAACACCAAGCAAAACACATTGGACAACACTTAGCACGTAAAGTCTCACGTTGGCCTCTAGATTTTAATTAACATGCTTACAAACACAAATAACTAGTGAAGGTTTCATGCTAAAGTGTGTGCACAGAAACATATTAACAAGTATTACAATAACAATTAGAAAGGGCAGAAAATTATGACATAATGTAGATTTTATTAATTAATTTTAAAAATGTAGCAGGAAAAACAACCAAAGATGCAGAAAACTATTTTTTAGAGCAGTAGTGAATTAGATTACTGTTAATTAACATGCTAAAAGTGAATCAGTTTATTTTAAGCAGCGAATGATTAATGCAAAAGCTGATATTTCGAGCAGATTTAGATAAAGGGAAACAAGTAGCCGATGCAGAAAATTAATTATTTTGGTGCAGAGCTTAATCGGGGTAGCAAATGTTCAAAGCAGTTTTAGCATTCTGGAACAGTTTATTAATTAATTTTAAAAAATAACAGCAACTAAAATACATGCAGAAATTATTTATTTATCTACAGACAGAGAAATATTTCAGCATTTACAGAGCAGAGAATAGTCAAGTAAGTTAATTTTATTCATGCTGGAAATAATTAGTTGATTTTATTTTAAGTGGCAGAAAATGATTAATCATGATGCAAAAAATGATTTAACAGTGAGCAAAAATTATTCATGGCAGACTTATTTCAATTTTATATATGTTGAAAATTATTTAATAGTTCCTATGAACATAATTTCTAGGTGACTGAAAGGTCAAACATATTGCATAACTCTATAGGCATGATTTTCTAAACCTCAAATCACATATAAAACAAAACGAATCCTTATGATCATGATTCTAAGTGACTAACCAACATCACTATCAACAAAATTATAAACATGATTTCTACCAAATTATTAGACTTGTTGGCATGAATCCCAAATTAAGCATATTCTACCATATATAAATATAAACATGTCAGAAAAGTCAATCAAGGTTGACCATAATAGCATACTAACAATTATTAAAAATACACTGAATCAATTATATTTACCAAAATAAGCTCCATAACCAAGTTGATCAATCACCTAAGCAGTCTACACCAAAGCTAGAATTTAATTTAATTCT
Source organism: Solanum chiquidenum (assembly GCA_029582725.1). Taxonomy (NCBI): domain Eukaryota; kingdom Viridiplantae; phylum Streptophyta; class Magnoliopsida; order Solanales; family Solanaceae; genus Solanum; species Solanum chiquidenum. The sequence goes on from JAJOOS010013367.1 coordinate 23,677, forward strand.
AATTTCAATAAAATGTAAAGATCAATTAGGGGGGATTGAAAATACTGAAATATGCAGAGATTAGTCAATAATCCAATTTAGGTATTAACGAGCAGATTTTGAAGACAAACTTATGCAATAAATCAGTGCACTTTAAAAGAATAGCGAGTGGTATAACATGCAGGTTCAGCGAGCTATCAACCCAAGAATCATGAGCAGTTGTATATCAACTTGGGACTGGTTGTTCTCACCGGCTGGAGCTGCTGCAAGCGATGGGTGCCTGCTGGTGGTCCTCGTCGGCTGCAGGTTGGGGCTTTGCCGGAATCAAAAAGAAGAGAAGAGAGGATGACGCTCGCGAGAGGAAAAATAGGAGTGAAGGGGAGCAGGTGGAGTGCTGGCTACTGCTGCCGTTGTTCGCCGGTGGATGTTTTTGATGGTGGCTCGCCACTGCTGGCCGGTTCTGCTGGTTGTCACCGGTTGCATCTGGCTGCTCACCGGTGGCCTCGTATTGCTAATGCTTGAGGAGAAAAACGAAGAAGAGAGAGAGAGGGTTGCGGCTAGAGAGAGAGGAGAGGAAGAGAATGAAACTTTTGTTTAGGGTTTGAAAAGAATTAAAGTAAAAAAAATACGAAAGAGATAGATGAAATGATCTCAACCATTAGATTAGAGAGATGAGCGACTAGGATTAGATTTGGGGTTGGATAGATTAAAATGGACGGATGAGATAAAATCATGGGTTTTAAGAATTGAATTGAAATATGAAATTTGTTATAATTGCAGTGAACAAAAGGGCAAAAATTGCAACTATATTGAAATAATAGGTTAAAATTGAAATTGAATTGAATAGAAAGAGGGCTAGAATTGAAATAACTTTTAATAGATTAGGCTATCATTTAAATAATTTATGGGAAGAATAAGGAAATGCTATCCGATTAATAAAATACTACATAATAAGATATTTTCACATAAACTACATCTAAGTTTTAAAACTTTTAAGTAAAGTAATTTTTTGAGTTAAACAATCGATAAATATAATAACTTAATACTAGTTTTTTTATTAATTACTCATACTAAAATATATGATTTTTAGACAAAATTGATTAAAATTTTAAGCTCAAAATATTTTAAAAAAATACGTATTTAGTCGAATAGCACTCCCGAAAGGGTTATAGGTCAGTCAAAATTGGGTGTCAACAGCTGCCCCTTGGTTGCTTGAGAATGAAGGATGAATTGTCTCAAGCAACCAATGTTGACTTAGTAGCCGATTTTGTCCGACCGACGAGAGATGTATGTGGGATCAATTGAAGTAATAAAGTTGGAAAGGAGTACGGCCGAGACTTTGGTTTTAAGTCGCCTACATATCTCTGGTATTACGAAAATCAGATTGTGTGTAGTTCTAGATTTAGGAATAGACGAAGCTCCTAAAATTGAACAAAAAGAGATATGATATTCGAATGAGAATGATAATGGCTTGAATGGATAAGATTAGAGCAGCGAGAAGAGAATGACAAGGCGATTTTCAGCTTAAGCAAGGATCGGGTGAAAAGCAGTACGATTAGCCAGAATTGAGAGGGCCTTTGTGAACATGATAATTGTAGCTGAGAGGGTGATCGATCTCCCTTGCAATTTCTAATATGACTAGATAAAATGATAGATTATAAATACAAAAAGTGTGAACCAACATGATAAAATATAAGGGCTAGAAAATAATAATGACAAGAGGAGATAGGAAGACGTATCTGCTTTGAGAGATATAGTGCGAACCTTGATAAACTTTGGCTTAACTTCTTGAAGAATTGCAACCCATCTTTGAAGAATAATGTTAACCTAAGAATCCTATTGTAAGGCGGAAGATCCTAAATGTCCTATTGTAAGGCGGACTAGCCTAATGTCCTATTGTAAGGCGGACGAGCCTGATGTCTTATTGTAAGGCGGACGAACCTAATATCGTATTGAAAGGAAGACAATCTTGATGTATTATTATAAGGCGGACGAACCTAAATGTCGTATTGTAAGGCGGACGAACCTGATGTCGTATTGTAAGGCGGACGAACATAAATGTCATATTGTAAGGCAGACGAGCCTGATGCCCTATTGTAAGGTGGACGAACCTAATGTCGTATTGTAAGGCGGACGATCCTAATGTCGCATTGTAAGGTGGACGAGCTTAATGTTGTATTGTAAGGCAGACGAGCCTGTGAATATTTGGTAGGTCACAATAGCAAGTTGATTATAGCATCTTTGAAATAGTTAAACGGTAGCTTGATTCAAATAGTAGCTCCTTATGTCAAATATATTCCTGCATCCAGAAAAATTCAAAAATTAGAAAATCAAGATTGGGTCATACCTGCGCTTGCATTGATTTCAGAATTTCACTCCATTGTGATGAATTTCTGCCCTAGTTTCGAGTATAAGATATATACTCATTTTCTTAGAATTGTCTACTCATGAAATTTTTGAGGTTCCCTCAAAAATTCTGCCCCAGTTTCATTTGTGGGGACTTCGTGTTCCTGCTTTACTCAAAGAAAATTATTAGTTCAACAAGAGAAATGATTGTAATATTTGGACATTAGGCTCGACTTCGAATCTGAACGTCAATTATGTTCCAGGTTGGGTCAAATAGCCTTGAATTTGAGTTTGGAAAGAATGTTTCGAATGACTATGTGAAAGAGGAGAAATTTTATTTGATAGAGACCGAACGCTATAATGGGTTGCCTACGTATCCAAAGGAAATCAGGTCAAACGTTGTTCATGAGTACAAGGATAAACAAGTTGGAATGAAAAGAAAGCTTCTGGCACAAAGTCTATAGAACAAAAGAGACACTTTGCTCAGAAGAGTCTTGTCCTCTTGAATTTCTTAGATGTGATTTGCGCTTCCGTGTCAACGGCCTCGAATATATATCTGTAGGATCTCCTTGAACGATGACTGCATTCACCGTAAAAGGATAGCGATTGTTGTATAGTGGTCCACGTTGCACTATAATTTTCCCATTTTTCAATCATATTCTGGATCTTATTTCTCAATGTTGGACATTCCTCGGTGTCATGACCTTGAATATTTGAATGATACGCACAATTCTTGGACAAATCCAAAGTTGAAAAAGAGTGTGTCACGACCCAACCTACCGGGCCGTGTGGGCACCTACATACTACCACCTAAGTAGGAGAACCCTCATAACCCAACAATTTAAAACATGCGGAAAATTAAATAAACGAAAATAACCTACTAACATAATACTTTATTAAAAACTTTTAAAACAATTTCGAGTTAAGACTTGTAAAGTAATTAACACATCCAAGGATGTAGTCTAAACAGGTACAAGAGCTACTAAGGTACAACTGGACATGATAATTGAAAGACACAGCTCCTACCATGCGGAAGGAAGAATAGAAGTTACCGGAGATTTTCTTTGTCTTCACCTAAAGAAACCTCACCAATCCTGCAACCAGACTATGCCAAAAAGGCATAGCAAGAGTAGTATCAGTACAAACACACGTACTGGTAGGCATCATCGGTCAACCCAACGCCCACCGCATAATATAAAAAACCAACTAGTAAGATTATGAAATAAACCACTCGCCTTATTCACCTTTACCCTCTCTTAAAATACCTCCAAATTACACTAGCACACTAACTATTAGCCACCTTCCAGTCAACTTACTTACTAGGTACTTGATCATAGCCTAACCATTCTAACACGTAGAAAAACATTCCCAAATATGATTACAACATTCCAACTAACCGCTCACGTCATACCCTTACTTCCTTGTCACACTAACCAACCATGGTCACATAGCACATTAAACCCAGCTTTCTTCCCACTAAACCCAAATTGCTTCCCCAAGGTGAAATCCACCTAAGCATATTCATCACACACGTTACCTCTACTTCCCGCCATTACAACACATGAACAACCCTTACTATCAATTACTCGCCCCTTGAACACTTTGCCCTTCCCCTATACCCGACAAGTCCAACACAAGGAACAATCAAATATAAATCGTCACAACATATACCCATTAATTGCATATCGAGCATATACAACATGAACAACATGTACAAACAACCTCACATTTCTCAGGTCACACAATCATACCACATCATTAGTTCTTTCATGGAACCCAAACCCAAACAGTTAGCATGCCGAAACGTACCAACCGATCCAAATTAGTTATGCCAAAACGTGGCAATCGATCCCATAGTTATGCCGAAACATGGCAATCGATCCAAGTTAGTTATGCCAGAACGTGGCAACCGATCCAAGTTAGTTATGCCTGAATGCGACAATCGATCCATTCAACACACCATAATCATAACCACAAGTATATCCTCAAGATCATACATTTAATTCGTTAATTCATGGAAATCATAATTCGTTCATCTCATTTACAATAAGCGTGATCAACAATGCATCATTCATATACATACATGTATCATAAGCAAGAACAAATATATATCACACAATCATAGAATCACAACCATCACCTAAGAATTACTCCTCAATCCCTATCATATATGCATTAGTTTGACCATACTTAGCCCTAGTTCATCATCTAAGGCCTCATTCTAGGGTTTAATCACAATTCATCATAAATCCCCAATTCAATCACTCCAATATATGATCTAGCATACATTCATAATTCTAGTTACATTTATGATTTCATATGCTTATTCTTAAAACAATTCTATCCGAGATAGCAATTCTAGAAGCCCTAACAAGTCATCGATTTCTCTTCTCAAGACATAAACCCAATTACTTGATTTCTAGAAATTACCCATGGAATTCACTCGCTACACGAAGGTCTACACATAAACCTTACCATTGATTTACATATATTACGCAGGGAGCACAGATTTAAACTACTCAATTCATAAAACTTAGCCTACCTGGGTGACAAGCAATTGCACGGAGTTTTTGACTTTGATTGCGAGTTCCCGGGCCTCGTGATAGTAAATTTGGCCAAGAATCCACAAGATATCACCATCCTCCAGTTAGAAATCTTCTTTTCCTTCCTTCCCAAGCTTAGAGTAACTTTTCTGAGGTTTCTGGGGTGTTTTATGACTGATTTAGGTATTTTAGAAAGATGAAGAAAATAGGATTTCTCGTAATTTATGTTCTGCCTCTCCTATCCCGCCCTGGCGTCAGCTTCCCCTGCCCTGGCACTGCCCCCCTAGCGGCATCTGGCCCGCTATAGTGGGACAAGGGCCCAGATTTCTCCCGGATTTTGCTTCTCTTAAATAACGACTGTTTTGGGTCGTTACAAAGTGTTTAGGGATCCATCCTTCTCTTGGATTCAAAAGTCATTTATCCCACAATCTTTGAAAAATGCTAGTCAAAGTTTCCATTAAAGGGGGTAAAGGTACGAGGCTTTCTTAACTTAAGTTGAGATACTTGAGGGTTGTAAGGCTTGAAACGCATGTCAAATGAATCAAATATAGCATGAGCTTGCTCAGTATTTTGATTGTTTTGTTTCTGAGGTATAGATGTTGATATATCCTTGTTCCTTTCATCCAATGAATTATTAGGTACTTGAAGATGAGTTTGTTCATCAATAATTCTCCTAGACTGAATGTCGTATTCCAATTCCTTTCCAATTTGAATTAGATTGTCAAAGCTTTTAATACCCGTAAACAACAAAGTTTTGTAGTATATACCATCAAGTGATCTGATGAGAGTTTGGACCAACTCTTCTTCATGCAGTGAATGGCGTATCTTGGAATCTTTCATTCTCCATCGTATGACATATTTCTCAAACGATTCGTGACTCGATTTCTTTACTTTAGGCAAATCCAACATTGTAGGATCAATCTTAGTGTTAAACTGTTATTTTTCTACAAAGTCTTGAGTCATATCTTCCCATGCGACCCATTTGTCAAAGTTTTGTTAGACGTACCAGGTGAAGGCTATTCCTAATAAACTTCGAATAAACAACCTCATCAGGAGAGGTTCATTATTTTCTAAGCCAACTAATCTACTGCACAAATCCTTGAGATGTGTAATAGGGTCTCCATGCCCGTCGAACATGTTGAATTTTGGAATTTTAAATCCTGATGGCAATTCAACTCTTGTGTGCAGACATAATTTCTCATACCTCAGGTCATGAGCAGGTTTTGAGTTTAGTCTTCCATTCACCTTCTCCTCTAAGTCATGCATTTTTTGTTGTAGTGCATCTAGCTTAGACTTCTCCATTTTGTCATGTATTCTCTCACTTCATAAAACATCAAAATTGATGTGAGTCGGAGATATTTGTTGAGATAGGGTGTGAGCAGGAACAGAACGAGGAGAGATTGTCCAAAAGGTACTCTGTGTTGGATGAGAAGAGGGGTGATTTTTTTGAAGGTTGAACAAATTTGTCATAATGCAAATTCTTAGTTAAGCCAAAGTCCAAATACTTGACAACCTTTAATCAAAGGAAGTAAATCAAACACAAGCATGGAGTAGCATATAATAAGCCAAAATTATAATTTCAAATGAATGACACAATATTCTCATAGTGGGACAATAATAACTGAAAGAGAAAATAAATGTCACATAATTGATTCAAGCCATACTTTGCCAATATGAAGTTTAGAGTCAAAGAAAATTCTTAACTCCATTCGATATATTTTGGCTTGATTTAATTATTATGATCACATTGACACATAATATGCAATTTGCCTAGAGGGTGTTGAGGCCCTTTAGACGATAGGGTGGCTACTAATTAAGTGGATTGACCCCAAGGGTCAAACCACCTAGGCTTATGCAGCATGTATGACCTAATTAAGATTTATAAGAGATGGTTCGACACGGACTTGACAAGGTTCTATGCAAGAAGGCTCGTGGTTTCCTGGTAGTAATACTATTTGTTCCGTCCATGCATCTGCCGACTCTCTATAATGGGTATTTGAAGAGAATTGGATTAGTTGTGAGAGGTGCTAAGACACAACATCACAATAAAGAAAAAAAAAGAAAAAGGGTCCCAATTGGAAGAAGTGTGAACAGAATGTCAGTTTATCAAAGCAATAAACATTTAGCATGTAGATGGAAAGCAGTAACATATAAGCAATTCTTAAAGAAAGCAGTAAATAAATAAATACATAAATAAATAAATATGCATATGAGCATGTAAGTAATCCACAAATAAGGAAAGGGGTATGGGATTTATCATGAAAATACTCAAATAAGGGAAAAGGGGAAATGATGAACCATGAAAATAAACAAATAAGGAAAAGGGAAAGGGACTAAACATGTAAATAACCAATATATAAGGAAAGCGAGCAAGCAAGAAAATAAAATAACAAATTAGACATGGGAATAACTAAACAAGCAGTGAAACAACCAATAAAGTAAACCCCACATAAGCATGAAACACATAATGGTAAGAACCTAATATCTCCAGCAGAGTCGTCATTCTGTCGCGCCCTATTTTATTCGCAAAATGGGTTTCGATGCATGACCTAACAACTCTTTTGGGCTTTATTTAGATTGAAGAGTCTCCACCTAACGAATTAAGGCGTGTTAGGGCACCTATCTAACCTAAATAGATCTAACTAAAGGGTAAGCTAACCACAGATCGAGTAAGGGTTCGAATTACCTGGAGAGAAAGGTGTAAAGCATCCCTCGAGGTCCACAAAAGGTGGGTCCCGACCATGGGGGTTACAAATAGCAATTAAGGTCGCTTCATTTATTTATTTAATTAATTAAGCATGCAAGATTAGGTGGTAACATAATATTGAATATATATATTAAACATGAAACAGTTATAGAAGATAAGTGAGAAGACAAAATATACATAAAGCTACCCCAATCAATTATAATTATAAACGAATAAAAGGGAGAAGGAAAGGAACACTCCAAACCCTAAACAAACATACTTTACAGATCAGTGCTCGGCTTTATTATTCGGTCGTCTTAATATTCGAAAAGACAAAATCAATGTTTGTCATTTTAAGCCTGAGTCGATTTTCATCATCTCCGTAAGGGCCTAACTACCCCTACCCCACCTTCCACATGCATAACATCCTAAAAGGTGTCTAGCGTCCTCGCTTAATGTCCAAGATGCATTGGACAACTACTAGGGAGGTTTTAGACAAAAATAAAATATAGGATCCTAATTAGGCCCTCCAAACACCAAGCAAAACACATTAGACAACACTTAGCACGTAAAGTCTCATGTTGGCCTCTAGATTTTAATTAACATGCTTACAAACATAAATAACTAGTGAAGGTCTCATGCTAAAATGTGTGCACCTAAATATATTAACAAGTATTACAATAACAATTAGAAAGGACAAAAAATTATGACATAATGCAGATTTTATTAATTGATTTTAAAAATGTAGCAGAAAAGCAACCGCAGATGCAGAAAAATATTTTTAGAGCAGTAGTGAATTAGATTACTGCTAATTAACATGCTAAAAGTGAATTGGTATATTTTAAGCAGCAGTTGATTAATGCAAAAACTGATATTTTGAGCAAATTTAGATTAGGGCAGCAAGTAGCAGATGCAGAAAAATGATTTAGTAACTGATTTTAAGTGTCAGGACAGTTTATTAAATGCAGAAATTAACTACTTCAGGCAGATTTCAATTTAAACATGCTGAAATTTTTTAGTTATTTAACATGCTGAAAATTATTAGCGCCCTAAAGTTAATTAAACATGCTGAAAATATTTACTGATTAGTCACTATCAAGTTTTTTAATTAAATCCTATGGACATGATTTCTAAGACATTCTAAAATTATTAACATGCAGAATTTCAAAAGAGAAACTAATTAGTTAACTTATTTATTAGATCTTACAAGCATGGTTTCAAAGTGAACAAGCTGAAATTAATTTCTGATCTTAATGCATAAACACTCCGCCCAAAAATATATCAGAAAATATATAAACCCTATAGGCATGATATCTACCTCAGGAGATCCAAAGATAAAATCCTATAGGCATGGTATCTACGCTATTTTTAGTATTAGACAGATTATTGAGCAAAACATTTTATATTTGTTTACCACTCCCATATGTTTATAAGAGAGATGTGATTTACTAAACACAACAACTAGATAAACAAGTAAAAGTTAAACACTTTAAATTATTAATATTATACTAAGAGTGTCATAAAGATTTATTGATTTATTTTAGTACGTACAAGATTATTTTTTTATTCTAATTAGATTTAGAGTGAGGATTGAATAAACAATTAAATCACACTCCTATAGGCATGTTTTCTAACAACAAGTAGATTTCGATAATATAACAAGTAGCACGTAGGTCCCTTCCCCTTAGATGATCCCCCAAGTTATATCATATATATATAGTTTAGAGAGTTATACAAAATTTTACAAAACTGAACAAAAGTGAATAGTAAATGACATAATACAATCCAAAATAAACTACTAAACAAAAATAGTTTATATCTGGTATCCCACCCTAGACGACTCTTCATGTCTTGAACTTTATGTTTAACCCTGCTAAACAGAATATACCAAAGACACTACATAGATAGAAACGCAAAAGTTATTTACAGCAAACACACGAATTTCAAACAAGTCATAGAACATATAAGTTCACACATTGAGAAAGAAGGGATAAGGAAACTAGCATGGATGCTTCCTTTTGATTTATTTCAAACAATACAACAATATTTAAAAATAATGCAAAATGAAAATTAAACTAATGGAAAGAAACTAACCGATTAGGCAGAATATTTTATCAGCAATGAAGTACTTAGCAAGATCTCCAAACCACAACAGCAACACAACAAAAAAAAACTCAAAGTTTACCAGACATCTTCTTCTTTTAAAGAGCAGAGTATTTTTTTTAAATTCTTAAGATGTGTAATTATGTAAGAAGTGGGTAAGCATGAATCGTGTTAGAGTGTGAGTGAAAGGTGTCCAAACAATGAGAAACAAAGGTCCTTTATATAGTCACAGAAAGGTTAGCCGGAAAGGAAAAGATTTTATTGATTCAATTTAAAATATTTTCTTTATTCACAAGGAAACCAAATCAATCAACACAAGGATACAAAATCAATTAATGAAGCCAAAATCATGCCTTTGATATCAATATAATATAAACATATCAAATTAGGCATACTTTACTATATAAAATTTATCAGATCAAATTAAGTATATTCTACCATATATAAATATAAACATGTAAGAGAAGTTAATCAAGGTTGACCATAATAGCATACTAACAATTATTAAAAATACATGGAATCAATTATGTTTACCAAAATAAGCTTCATAACCAAGTTGATCAATCACCTAAGCAGTCTACACCATAATTAAGCTAGAATTTAATTTAATTCTAATTTCAACAAAATGTAAAGATCAATTAGGGGGCTTGAAAATACTGAAAATATGCAGAGATCAGGCAACAATCCAATTTAGGTATTAACAGGCAGATTTTGAAGGTAAACTTATGCAAAAAATCAGTGTACTTAAAAGGAATTGCGAGTTGTATAACATGCAGGTTCAGCGAGCTATCAACCAAAGAATCATGAGCAGTTGTATATCAATTGAACAGCATAATAAATCAATAGTAAGAAATTATACACAAATATATACGTGAATAGAAATAGTAACAAATTAAAAAGAATACCTGAGACGGATCTGATGAGATCCATTTTCAAACTAACCCAAACCTTGTATTTCATCGGAACTCACTTGGTAGGAGTGGTGCTCATCAGAGTTCATTGTTGTTGTTGATTTCACCAGTGTCGCTGGCCTCACGTTGTTGATGCCTTCACTGGTGGGTGCTGCTATTTCGCGGCTGCTCGAAGTTGCTGTTAGCCGGCATTGCTTTCGCTTGGGACTAGATGTTTTCGTCGGCTGGAGCTGCTGCCAGCGATGAAGGCCCGCTAGTGGTCCTTACCGACGGCTGGTCGGGGCTTTTTCAGAATCGAAAAGAAGAAGAGCGGACGACGCTCGCGAGAGGAAAAAGAGGAGAGAATGGGAGTAGGTGGAGTGTTGGGTGTTGATGTCGTTGTTCGCCGGTGGCTAATGTTGTTGGTTGCTCCCGACTACTGATTGTAGTCACCGGTTCTGCTGGTTGTCACTGGTTGGAGCTGACTGCTCACCAGTGGCCTCGTGTTGCTACTACTGGAGAAGAAAAATGGAAAAGAGAGAGAGGGCGGCGGCTAGACAGAGAGGAGAGGAAGAGAATGAAACTTTTGTTTAGGAATTCGAAAGAATTAAAGTAAAAAAAATAAGAAAGAGATAGATGAAATGATCTCAACCATTAGATTACAGATATGAGTGGCTAGGATTAGATTTGGGGTTGGATAGATTAAAATGGACGGATGAGATTGAATCATGGGTTGTAAGAATTGAATTGAAATCTGAAATTGGAACGAAATTGGTTATAATTGCAAAGAACAAAAGGGCTAAAATTGCAACTATATTGAAATAAGAGGCTAAAATTGAAATAAAATTGAATAGAAAGAGGGCTAGAATTGAAATAACTTTTAATAGATTAGGCTATCATTTAAATAATTTATGGAAAAAATAAGAAAATGTTATCCGATTAATAAAATACTACATATTAAAACCTTTACACATAAATTACATCTAAATTTTAAAACTTTTAAATAAAGTATTTTTTTTAGTTAAACTATCGATAAATATAATAATTTAATACTAGTTTTTTTATAAATTACTCGTACTAAAAAAATATGATTTTTAGACAAAATTGATTAAAATTTTAAACTCAATTTTTTTTTATAAAAAATACGTATTTAATCGAAAAGCACTCCCGAAAAGGTTATGGGTCGGTCAAAATTAGGTGTCAACAGCTGCCCCTTGGTTGCTTGAGAATGAAGGATGAATTGTCGGGCAACCAACGTTGATTTAGTAGTCAATTTTTTTCTGACCGACGAGAGATGTCAGTGGAATCAATTGAACTAATAAAGTTGGAAAGGGGTACGGCCGAGACTTTGGTTTTAAGTCGCCTACATATCTCTACTATTACGAGAATCAGGCCTTGTGTAGTTCTAGATTTAGGAACAGACGAAGCTCCTAAAATTAAACAAAAAGTGATATGAAATTCGAACGAGAATGATAACGTCTTGAATGGATAAGATTAGAGCAGTGAGAAGAGAATGACAGGGCAATTTTCAGCTTAAGCAAGGATCGGGTGAAAAGCAGTAAGTACGAGTAGCCAGAATTGGGCCTTTGTGAACATGATAATCGTAGCTGAGAGGGCGATCAATCTCCCTTGCAATTTCTAATATGACTAGATAAAATGTTAGCTTATAAATACAAAAAGTGTGAACCAACATGATAAAAATATAAGGGCTAGAAAATAATAATGACAAAAGGAGATAGGAAGACGTATCGGCTATGAGTGTCACACCCCAAACTCAAGGAGCGCAACTGGCTCTTAATGCCAAAACTCAGGCCCGAGCTGACCCCGCTGAACCATTTGCTACTAGCGCATGGCAGCCACACGCAATCAAGAAATCAAACAAGTATATCTCGGCTTAAAATTAAGCCATCGGCCGGCAAGGCCCCTGCCAACTGATCTATAAAAGAAACAGCTACTCGCAGGAGATCATATAAATAAATAGCCAACTAACACAGAAGTCCTGATTGGGCCGTCGAGGCCACCATGATATCTATACCAAAACTAAAGCAGGTATATATCAATACAATACATCAAACAGCTCACATGCTTCAGCAAACCAACCACATAGGCCAGTATGGCCATAACGTAGCTATACACCCCACACACTAGTCTTCAAGCCTCTAAGAGTAGTAAAGATTAGTGGGATAGGACCCCAGCCTACCCATAAAAAATATATACAACAAAAGCTAACAAACCTCCACACTCTGGCAGCTCCGGAGGAAAGGGGCTAGCCAACCGGATAAAAGTCAATCCTGCTGCTGAGGAGGTCTACTCGTTCGTCTGTCAGAACCTGCATGCATGAATGCAGCGCCCCCAAGGCAATGGGGCGTCAGTACAAAATAAGGTACAGAGTATGAAAGGCACTAGACTATGATGAGGTATCCTGATATACTGGAATAATCTGATAAATAAATCAAGGATAAGATAAGTGTACTGACCTGCTCTTAAATCTATACTTATCAAAAAAATATAAAACAACAACCTAACCCAGTGCCGATAAGCTCGGCAGGTACAAACAGCACACAAGACCACCTACTCAGGCCCCCATAAGCCCTGAAGGTGCCAATCAGCCTATATACCCCTATCGGTAGTCCGCTTGCCCCGTAGGAAGTCACATAGCCCTCTTAGGCATTAACATAGCCCCGTAGGCAGCACATAGCTCTCTTAGGTATCAACATAGCTTATAGACAACTCATAGCCCTCTTAGGCAACAACATAGCCCTGTAGGAAGCACATGGCCTTCTTAGGCGTCAATATAGCCCTATAGG
>JAJOOS010013368.1:0-43136 GCA_029582725.1 Solanum chiquidenum
TGTATAAAAAAGAATGTCACATTTCTATATTTAGAAACATTTTAAGAGTGCTATTTTGTTTTGTTAAGTCAGCCTAAAGATACTCTTAACATAATCTTCAATTATTTGTATCCCTTATATATTGTCATGATGAGACTAATCAATAGTGATATTTTTCTTTTTAATAGGTGACTATGATCTTAAATGAGGTCTTAAGGTTGTATCCATCAGGATATTTTATTAATAGAGTGGTGACCAAAGACACAAAGCTAGGGAATTTGAGTTTACCCTCTGGGGTGCAACTTTTGTTGGGAACAATTTTGTTGCATCATGATACTGAAATATGGGGAGATGATGCAATGGAGTTCAATCCTGAGAGATTTAGTGATGGAGCAGCCAAAGCCACAAAAGGACAACTTGTGTTTTTTCCATTTAGTTGGGGTCCAAGAATATGTATTGGCCAAAACTTTGCTATGTTAGAGGCAAAAATGGCAATAGCCATGATTCTCAAACACTATTCTTTTGAACTCTCTCCATCTTATGCTCATGCTCCTCATCCACTATTGCTTCAACCTCAATATGGTGCTCATTTGATTTTGTACAAGTTGGAGAAATGATGATTTGGAACTTATTATTAGATTTATATCATTGTAATCATCAACTATATATGAGTGAACATGTTCTTTTTTTCTTGTAATAGAGATCATTATACACTTCAGTCAATATAATTATGTTGTATGGTTTTGAATGCAACTTGCTTGGGAATATTTCAAAATATTATGTATCTTACCACTAATTAAGAGTTTTGTTATCATATATTGAGAAAGATACACTTAGATACATATATTTTTGCTACCATAAATACTAAAATAGGGTGAGAGGCGAGCAAGATGGGGAGGGAGGCGAGCGAGAGTTTGTTATGTATCTCGGAAATATGTGAATCACGCTAGATACACACTATATACATGTATATGTATGTATGTGGTGTGATTTGCATGTATCTGGGATACCAGATAAATAGGAGAGAGGCGAGGGAGGGGAGCGACATGTTTTATGTATCCCAAATACATGCAAATCCACTTCGACACAATGTATCCTGAAATACATGTATTTGGACACACCAAAATCTGATAATTAAGATACGTAATATTGCAAATTAGAGTGTATCTAAGTAATTAGCTCCTAAACAGATGAAATTTAAGTAAGTTTCCCTACTTTAATATGTTGTAGTATATTACAGGAGCAAATGACATAAATGGTCCCTAAACTATCCTAGTAGGTTTAAAATAGTCCCTTAACTATACAGTTGACGGATATGGTCCTTTAACTATTCACCTTTTTGTCAAGTTTGGTTTCCATCCACTTTTTATAAAAACCGTCAACAAATGTGCAGCAGTTTGGTGATGTTTTTGGAGCTGTTTTTGTGCAGTTTGGTGACGTTTTTGGAGCTGTGTTTTGTGCAGTTTGGTGCTGATTTTTGGTGGTTGGTGCTGCTGTTTGTGCAGCAATTTGTTGACGTTTTTGGAGCTGTATGTGCAGTAGTTTGGTGACGTTTTGGGAGCTGTTTTTGTGCAGTTTGGTGCTGATTTTTGGTAGTCTGATGCAGTAGTTTGGTGCTGATTTTTTGGTGGTTTGACGCTGCTGTCTAGTAATGTGTTATGTATAGTTTGGTGCTGATTATGCAGTTTTCTGCTCGTTTTTTTGGGTGTTCTGGTACTGCAATTCGACAAAGTTTGATAGCTGCTATTTTTTGTTGTAGTTTAAGTTATTTTCTGCACAACAATTGTTGAAAACAGAGCACTATAGTTCAATTTAACGGTGTTAACTAACAGTTTTTTTTAAAAGTGGATGGAAACCAAACTTGACAAAAGGATGGATAGTTAAAGGACCATATCCGCCAACTGTATAGTTAAAGGACTATTTTAGACCTACTAAGATAGTTTAGGGACCATTTATGTCATTTGCTCTATATTACAGTATGTCTTATTTTCTAGGTTATTAGTCTACTTTTAATAAACAATTATTCATAGTTATATATCTTGTGTGTTACCCAATTTTTAAGAGTTCTCTAGACGATCAACTTATAGAAGTCAAACTCTTATTTTTTATGTTTGGCAAACTTATTGTTAAATTCTTATCAATGTGCAGCATATGAAATGTTGAGAAAAATGGAAAAAGTTGTCTCAAAAGAAGGATCAGAAATAAATGTGTGGCCATGTCTTCAAACTTTGGTAAGTGATGTAATTTCAATAACTGCTTTTGGCAGTGGCTATGAAGAAGGAAGAAAGATTTTTGAACTTCGAAAAGAACAAATATTCAACTAATTTTAGAAGTGTCACACACAATATACATTCCAGGATGGAGGTATACATAAAATTTGATCGTTTTTTTAGAATTGATTGCACGATTTATCCTTCAAATAGATTGGACTTTAATTTGTATTAATTAAATTTCGTGAAATTGTAGGTTCTTGCCAACTAAAAGGAACAAAAGGATGAAACAAATTTTCAATGAAGTGAGAACACTTGTATTGGGAATTATCAATAAAAGAATGAGGATGGCTCAATTATTTTGAACTTTTTTGTTATTACGATAGTGTTCATTCAGTTTGCACGTACTTCAATTGAGTACTTCTCATTCAAAGATTAAGCAGATGAGAAGAAATTTCTTAGAGTTTTTTTGTCTCTTGCTAAAATTTGAACTCTATCCTACCATGATTAACACTTGCTTCATTGTTAACCAGGCCACACTTTTGGATTAATTTTATGAATTGCTTGTCAACTTTCACGTTATTGCACTAAAGTCAACAAACTACTCTTTATAACGAAGAGTCTCTCAACTTTACTTAAGTATCAGAAAAGGTCACTAAACAAATTTTTGTAACAAAAATATCACTCAACTTTATTTAGAAAAAAAAAAAGACATGCTGATTGTGGACATAATATTATTCTTATGATACTTCAGTATAGCTGAGTGACTTTTTTGTTACCAGAGGAAAATCATAAACATAAAGTTCACTAATATTATCATAATAAAGTACTCCACTCTTATACAAAACAATATATGACTTCACTTATACATAAACTCCTAGTTACTTGAACTATAATTAAACAACAATACATATAGCATGACTCAAAAGACAACACATGACCATACTTCTACAACTTGTGCATGATCAATTGAGCACCATATTGAGGTTGAAGCAATAATGGATGAGGAGCATGAGCATAAGATGGAGATAGTTCAAATGCATAGTGTTTTAGAATCATGACCATTGCCATTTTTGCCTCTAACATAGCAAAATTTTGCCCAATACATATTCTTGGACCCCAACTAAATGGAAAAAATACAACTTGTCCTTTTGTTGCTTTTGATATTCCTTCACTAAATCTCTCTGGCTTGAACTCCATTGCATCATCTCCCCATATTTCAGTATCATGATGCACTAACATTGTTGCTAATATGAGTTGCACCCCAGAAGGTAAACACAAATCCCCTAACTTTGTTTCTGTATTTACCATTCGATTAATCGCGTATACTGATGTATACAATCTTAAGACCTCGTTTAAGATCATAGTCACCTATAAAATAATAGATCACAAGTTAATATAGCCATTAAACATATTGATTTTAGAAGATAAAGTAGAATTTAGAACTTGAATACCATTTTGATGATATTTAGATGAAGTTGAGTGACATTATGATTGAAAAAATTAATTTAAAAACATTTGGTGATATTAAGTAAAGTTGAATGACTTTTTTTTATTACAAATAGTGGTTTACTGACTTGGGTGCAAAAAAGGTGAAAGTTGGCCGAAGAGTATGGCCTAATTGTCAATAAAGTGATATGAGTGAAAATCATGAAAAAATAGACTTCAAATTTCAATAGGAGACATAAAAACTCCAAGATTAGAATTTTTCTCATCTACCTAATCTTTGGTTGGTGGAGTTTCCCGATATATTTATATATAAAGTACCACTACTAAAAAAATTGCAAAAGGAGACCTAAAAAAAGAGACCTCAAAAGTAGGTCTCTAAAAAGAAACATCATGAGGCCGCTATTTGCATTAATAATTTTTTTTAATTTTTTTTTAACATGAGAGATCTCATGAGGTCGATTTCATTAAAAAAAATCTGCCTAATTAATAGTATATCTGGTTAATGTACGAATTGCAAACTGACCTAGATACCACCATAATAACAAAAACGATCAAAATAATTGAGCATGTAGGGAATACTTACTACTTTTAGTTGATTCAACTTATCATAATCAAGTTCATCACTTCTAAACACTTGTAAAACCTCTTTTCTAGCTCTTTCTTGCCAAATAGGATATTTGCACAATAAAATCATTGTCCACACAAGTAAAGTTGAAGTAGTCTCTTGTCCAGCAAAATAGAACAATTTACACTCTTCAATCACCTCATCAATGCTCATACCAAATTTCTTATTCCCATGTTGATGTATTTCTTTTAAATTGGATGTCAATAATATACTCAATAAATCATCATGTGATTCTCCAGCTTCAATCATCCTCATTCTTTTATTGATAATTCCCAACATAAGTGTTTTTACTTCATAGAAGATTTGCATCATCCTTTTGTTCTTTTTAGTTGGCACAAACCTATAGTTCATGATCATGATAACAATAATTATTGTTACAAAAATCAATATATAAGAATTATGATAGAGTACTTAGAGACACGTAAATACGATTCTTGAAGATAGTTATAAGTTTGTTTCACGAACTAATAAAAGAATGATAACACAATACTATCTATCTTTCTCATTCAACTAAACCATATATTTTCAATGGGGAAATAGCGATTTTAGTCCTTGTATTATTAAATAATTTCACTTTTAGTCTCTGTGTTATTTGATTATGCATATTTAACCTCCAATTATTTGAAATGTGTTGTTTTTGGTCATTGAAGTTAACAAAAGTTAACTATTAATGAATTTAGCATAACATTAAATAAAATAAAGGATTGGTGATTCTAAATGCTTGAAGAATTATGTATATAAAGTCTGCAACACAAAAAATTTATGTGGTTATCCATTTCTCAAGCATGCTTAACTTTGGAGTTTTATTCAGAATTCATAATTGGAAAAAAAAAAACTTACCTCCATCCTAAAATGTATATTGAGTGTGTCATTTTTTAAATTAATTCAATTTGTTCTTTTTGAAGTTCAAAAATCTTTTTTCCTTCTTCATAATTACTGCCAAAAGCAGTTCTTGAAATTGCATCACTTGTCAAAGTTTGAAGATATGGCCACACATCTATCTCTGTTCCGTCTTTCGAGACAATCTCCTTCCATGTGTTCAACATTTCGCTAACGGTCAAGAGTCTTCTTTACTTTGTTGAACTTCTTGTCAAGTGAAAATCAAACAAATGAATTGAAACAAAAAGAGTACGACAAAGTTTCAAAGTGGCTAAAACCTTCAACTTGTCAAGGTGAAAAGCTGGATTGAGAATCCTTCTATGTGTGGCCC
This sequence comes from Solanum chiquidenum, assembly GCA_029582725.1. Taxonomy (NCBI): domain Eukaryota; kingdom Viridiplantae; phylum Streptophyta; class Magnoliopsida; order Solanales; family Solanaceae; genus Solanum; species Solanum chiquidenum. Next base: position 5,474 of record JAJOOS010013368.1, read on the forward strand.
ATTTATCTTTTTCATGGGCCGCAAGCCCAGATATTGCCAACTTCAATAGTGGGTTGCCACGTGCCTTCTGATAAACATAGTTCTTTGTTAACACCTCCTTTATCAATTTGGGCTCTGTGATGAGGACTGCTGGTTTGGGCCCAATCCACACAAAACAATTCTTACCTACAAAATTAAAGTGAAACAGAAAATTACGCGATATAACGACTTAAGTTTATTAACAATTTTTATATGTATGTATGTTGTATGATAATCACTATATGTATGTATGATTGTATGTATATGTATCTATGATGGCTCAACAAATGTATGTGTCTAGTGTATATGTGTATGTATGATAACCTACAAAAGAACTGCTACGCAACTATACAATTAATTACAAAGTAATTTTTGTATGACTAGCATGGATTGATAACCTACAAAATATTGTAAATAGCTTCCGTTAGGACTTTGGTCTAGTGGTAAGAAGAACACATTACATAATGTGTATTTTAAAATTAAAGCACATGTCAAGGGGTCCAAACCTTTTTGAATACATAAGCTCAATATTAAAGTAAAGAATGATAGAAGGTCGGATTTATTATCTATAATTTAACCTTCTTAAAATATTATATTTATAATCTTTATAAAAAGATGACAGATTATTTACTATCGCAGATAAATGTGATCTTATACACTAATGATATTAGTAAAGGGTCATATTTTTGCCTCTTTACTCTCCGGAAAAAGTTAAAACATAGCTTTTTTTTTTGAAAGTGGAAGAACAAATATGACCCTTTTTCATAATGAATACTATCCATAATAAGTGAAACTAGTTACTTGAAAAAAGAATTACCATAACTAGTGATGGTTTTGTGGATGAAGGGGTTGATTCTAGGCCAAATCAAGTCATGTGAGAAATTGATAGGCTTGGATGTAGCTTCTTCCATCATCTTCTTCATCTCTTCCATATCCCCATACAACAACTTGTAAGAATTTCCTTTGAAACCTTGTTGTCTTAGTTGTTTCTCCAATTTTTTTGGTTTGAACCAAACATAATTCAACATTCTCCATGTCCATCTCAATATAAAGATAATTGCAAATGAAAATATTGCAATTTTTAAGTTGTTATATGATATTTCCATATTGAAAAACCTAACCCTTCCCTCACTTGCCTCCAATATGATAATACCAAATTTCATGCTCTTTATTATGATATTAGTACCATATATATACATACTAACTACTACTATAAATAATGAGAGGAAAGTGAAGTTTTAAATTAAAAAATTAAAAATCATAAGGGGTTGTTACTTGTTTGGTTAATGGAAGAAGGTGATATTGATATATCAGATAATTAAGTTTGAAATAAATTTTTATCTTTTATTTAATTTTATATATCTGTTTATTTCATTCAGTTTGATATTATTATTTTATCTCATCTTCTAAGTAAAATATATTAATCATATGATTATAATTTCAAGATAACTTAATTTACAAATCAAGGTAGTGACCAAGGAATTATAGTCCCACCACAGATCTTTGAAAGTTCAAAATAAATCCATATTGCATTATTGATTTATTGCACGTCATTTTCTCTATCAATCTTTTTCTTTATCTTTGTGTCTAGACCATTTGGACTTGTCTACTCTTATTAAATTATAAGTAAAATCTTCCTTTATAGAAAGGAAAAAAGATCTTTTACTATTAGTAGATGTAGATATTTGAAGCAAAAGCAATGAGGGAACTAGAAAGTTGAATATAAATAAAATACAAGAATGACATAATTTTAACCTTGACTTAAAGTTGAACCTTGAATAAAAATAATTTGAACCTTAACTTAATTTGAACCTTGAAATTAAAATAATATGAACCTTAAATTAAATTGAACCTTGGAAAAAGATTAGTTTTTATTGAACTTTGGATTAATTTAAAATAAGATAGCACTGTAAGATAGCACTGCCTCTGTTCACTTTTATTTGTTACAGTTTGACTTGACGCACCCATTATAAAAATAATAAATGATATAGATATTTTACCAAACTATTCTCTATTAAATAATATATTGGAAAAATAATTTAAAAAATAAGTATTTAATGCTGAGGGTAAAACATGAAAAATAATTTATTGTTTTTTCTTGATATGTCAAAAGTGACAAGTAAAAATGAAAATTTATTTTAAGAATAAGTGACAAGTAAAAGTGAACGGAGAGAGTATAAAAAATAAGTGTTGAAGGAGCAATTCAAAAATAGTCGTTAGTGTTGAATTTTTGAAATCAGGAATAGTATTAATTAGGTTTTGAACTTGAATTTAAGATTAGTATGAAGTATTGGATTTCAAAGATTTTATAAGAACATATTAATATTATTTTTTAAATGTATTAGTGATTATAAAAGTATATGAAATTAACAAAAAATTAAAGTTAGTTTTTTTTAGGTGGAATGACCCGAGAGACTCATGTACTTGGCTCCGTTTGTCGGTTGGATCCTCCTACTTATCACTTTGTCAAATAAACCCTTAAACTCAATAAAACACAATATTTTAAACATTTTTTTCATCTGTGAGTGTGTAACTCAACCTACTACACCTGAATTTCCACGTCATTTTTTAATGATACGTCATAATTATTTATTTATTTTCAATGACACATCAGAAATTAAAATTTAAAAATAAAATATACAAAGAAAAAAATGTAATTTTCTCTCTCACATTGCCCCTTCTTCCCCCATTTTTCACTTCAATGTCTTCTTGGTACTCATGCCCAATGTCCAGTCATCCACCCCTTCGAAAAACCAAATATCGCCTCCTACTCCCACCCCTTTTCATCTTCTTTACATCCAAAAACTACTTCAAACACAAAAAATTATTAGTTACTATGTTTTTTGAAGATTTGTTGATAATTCTTTCTTTTTTTAATTGTTATAATAGAAAATGGCCAAATGAGCCCCCAACCTATTACCGGATTTTCAACTACACACTTATACTTTACGGGGGTCCTATTACCCCCCTGAATTATTTAAAATCGAAATTATTACCTCCCTAAAAAGTCACAACCACATTTACGTTGATAGGTGAAATCCACGCGTTTGACATGTATAATTTTCTATTTTTTTGTCCTTTTTGACTCATTATTTTATTCTGTTTTTCTTTTTTCTTTTTCCTTTTATTTCTTTCTCTCTCTTCTTGTTGTTCCTCTTCCATCCTTCAATTTCATCTTACCATAGAGCCACAAGTAGGAAGGTTGTGAAGCGAAAAAATTTATGGTGGTAATTAGAGGAATGACAACTCTCTGCGTCATTTTTACAAGAGCAGGGGTTCAATAAGAGGAATGGCCTAAAAAATAAATTGTCGGTCAAAATATTTTTTGATGGGGATATTTTGAGAATTTTTTAAGAGATTCCCTACATTATTAAGTTGTTTGAATGAATTTTGTTAACTGAAAAAAATTGTTACAATAGCTTCACAATGATATTTCAATGGTGTTTTAATGGCAAAAAGTTGATTTTAAAAACGGTGGTAAAGTAAATTACTTAATAATTTTTTATTGTGTGGAGAGTAGGAAAGATATTTCTATCTAGGAATTATGGTGTATTAATAGATATTGTAATGGTGGTGTTTCCAGATCGTGATGATGAAATTTGATGACTACCATGGATGCTCTACTAAGTTGTTAAGTAGAAAAAGAAAAGAGATGAGATAAAAACAAATAAAGAAAAAAAATAAAAAATGAAAAGAATATTAAAAATAAAGTTTTAATATTTATTTTTTATCTTCACTCTGTGAAATACACTCACTTTGCCACATAAGCATTTAGGGAGGTAATAATTTCAATTTTAAATAGTTCAGGGGTAATAGGACTCCCGTAAAATAAAAGTGTGTAGTTAAAAATCCGGTAATAGATTGGGGACTCATTTGACCATTTTCTCGTTATAATATGATAGATTGCAAATTTCGACCTTGCACATGTTAGGATTCTATTTGAAACAATAGATCTTGAAATTTTTTAAGTATCTTAAAATAGTGACAAGTTCACCGATAATATAGTTTTTGGTAAAGTCTTTTTTTTAAAAAAAAAATTGATAATGGGGGTAAGAAAGGTGTTTGTCATCATCAAAGAAGAAGAAAGTAGAATAAGACGTAGGATTGAACCGCTGAGAAAAAAGAAAGAGTGGTGATTAGGTGGGTGCGTGGGCTAAATAAGAAAGAAGAGAGAAAGGGATGGGATGGGGCTGTAGAAGAAGAAGAAGAGAATAGGGGTGGGTGGAGCTGAAGAAGAGAAAAGGATTTGATTTTTTTAAAATTCTTTTTTTTCTTTTCATAATTTATTACTATAATTTTAATATAGTTTTTACTTGTTTCAAAACGCGTGTTGTCACACACTTATCCAACTCAACTATTTAATATCGCATAAGTTCGATTAATTGTCAGAGAGGTTTAAAAAATAGTGTTTCATTGAGTTTAAGTATTCATTTGGCAAAGTAATGAGTAGAAAGGTCTAACTGACAAATAAAATTAAGTACATGAATCTCCCAGATCATTCTGCCGTTTTTTCTTAGTATAAAAAGTTTGTTATCTATACTTCTTTCATCACCATTTAAATAATTAACGCATAGCGTGAGCTTAGTGCATGATGTTACGTGCAAATGCGCCGCGAATAGTAAGCCTAAGTTGGAATTTTAGCCAAGAACCTTACTATAATTACATTTCGATACTTGATTCATGCACAGAAACTAAGCAATTAGCTATAGGCAAATCAATCCATCAGCACATCATCAAGCACAATCATTGTAACGATAATCGTTCGAATTTACTAGACAAGTTAACGCGTTTTTACGTTTCGTGCAGTAGAGTTGATCTTGCACGCCAAGTGTTTGATTTAATTCCTAACTCAGATAGAAATAACAAAGTCATATTATGGAACCAAATGATTAGAGCTTATGCTTGGAATGGACCCTTTGAGAAGGCTATTGATTTGTATTATGAAATGGTGGAGTATGGTGTTAGACCAACGAATTATACATACCCTTTTGTGATTAAGGCTTGTTCTACTTTACAAGATGTAGAAAATGGCCAAAAGATTCATGAACATGTGAAAAGGCAGGGGCTTGATGTTGATGTTTATGTTTGTACAGCTTTGGTTGATTTTTATGCAAAGTGTGGGTTGTTGGTCGAGGCACGACGAGTGTTTGATGGAATGCTGCAAAGAGATATTGTGGCGTGGAATGCGATGATTTCGGGGTGCTCGGTGAATGGTTTGTATTTGGAGATGAAGGGTTTGGTTTTGGAGATGCAAGAAAATGGGTTGACTCTGAATTCATCTACAGTTGTGGCGATTCTTCCTGCTATTGCGGAAGCTAATAAGTTGCGTGAAGGGAAGGCTGTTCATGGGTATTCTATGAGAAGGGGGTTTGTTAATGATGTAGTTGTTGATACTGGTATTTTGGATGTGTATGCAAAATGTGGTTGGTTGAACTACGCGGAGAGGATTTTTAGAGTCATGAGTTTAAAGAATGAGATCACGCGGAGTGCGATGATAGGAGCATACGTAACATGTGATTCTACTCAAGAAGGATTGGAACTGTTTGAGCACATGAGGATGGAAGATACTGGATCTCCTTCTCCTGTCATGCTTGCCACTGTAATTCGAGCCTGTGCTAAGCTGAACGATATGAGAAGAGGAAGAAAGATGCATGGTTATACTGTTAAGTTAGGGTCCAATTTGGATTTGATGGTGAGTAATACTCTTCTTTCTATGTATGCAAAGTGCGGGGGAATAGATGATGCGCTTACCTTCTTTGAGGAGATGGATTTGAAAGATTCTGTTTCTTTCAGTGCGATAATTGCAGGGTGCGTCCAGAATGGCCATGCAGAAGAAGCTTTGCAGATTTTACGAATGATGCAATCGTCTGGTGTTGAGCCAGAATCTGCAACAGTGATGGGAATTTTACCAGCTTGTTCACATTTGGCTGCTCTACAACTTGGAGTTTGCACCCATGGTTACTCGATAGTGCGTGGATTTACAGAGGATGTTTCTGTTTGTAATGCTCTAATTGACATGTACTCCAAATGTGGTAAAATCGACATTGCTAGGATTGTCTTTGATAAGATGAATAAAAGGGATGTCGTCTCATGGAATGCAATGATTGCTGGATATGGAGTTCACGGTCGTGGAAAGGAAGCAATTTCACTGTTCCATGACATGCAGTCTGTAGGTCAAATGCCAGATGATATAACTTTTATTGGTCTCTTATTTGCTTGCAGCCATTCAGGTCTTGTTGCTGAAGGGAAATATTGGTTCTTCAGAATGTGTGAAGAATTCAAAATTAGCCCTAGGATGGATCATTACTTGTGCATGGTGGATATTTTGGGACGTGCTGGTCTTCTGGACGAGGCCTATGGTTTCGTCCAGAATATGCCTTTTATACCTGATGTGCGTATCTGGAGTGCCTTGCTTGCCGCGTGTAGAATCCATAAACATATTGTTCTAGCAGAAGAAGTATCCAATAAGATCCAATATCTAGGACCTGAAAGTCCGGGTAATTTCGTTCTTTTATCTAATTTGTATACTACTGCTGGGAGATGGGATGACGCTGCTAATGTTAGAGTTAAGCAGAAGGATTCTGGCTTTAAGAAGAGCCCGGGATGTAGTTGGATTGAAATAAATGGTGTTGTCCATGCATTTGTTGGTGGAGATCAGTCCCACCCTCAGTCCGCTAAAATAAATGAGAAACTGAAGGAACTTTCGACAGAGATGAAAAAACTGGGGTATAGTGCAGAATCCAGTTTTGTTTACCAAGATGTTGAGGAAGAAGAGAAGGAACAGATTCTTCTTTATCACAGTGAGAAGCTTGCTGTTGCATTTGCGTTGCTAAATCTGGATCCTAGCAAGTCCATACTCGTTACTAAGAACTTACGAGTTTGTGTTGACTGCCATAGTACGCTGAAATATATAAGTCTAATAACAAAAAGAGAAATTACAGTGAGGGATGCAAGTCGATTTCATCATTTCAGAGATGGAATATGCAGCTGCAGAGATTTCTGGTGAAGAATGGCTGTTGCTCGACGTATGTACTAATGCAGCATTGCCTATCTAAACTAGGTAGTTAAAGCGTATTCAAAGATGATATCTTGGCTGTATGTTCTGTTAGACAATTTTGAGGGTCCTCGAATTCACGAGTACATTAGTTGGCAAATTTTGACAGAACATTTCATATCTCAGATGAACACGCAGATAAACTTTACATTGCAGTAAGATGATTCGTCAGGAAGATTTGATGGATCCAGCATATACTGCTTTGATCAGTAACATCCTGGAGCTTCTTAGAATTTACACCATTGTTGCCACATGCATCAGTGATCAAAATTTTCGATATTATGAACAATCGTTTCTGGTGAAACTTTGGCAAATGACGGATTTCTGCCATTATACAGCATGCACTCCAAGCTGTGATTTTGAGTGAGTCGTTCTATACTTCTCATATGCTTCCTTCCTTATACTGAAACATATGAGAAGGATAGAGGAGATGTGAGAAGTTGGCTATGGATGGTTTCAAGAGAGGTAGAGGTAGGCCGAAAAAGTATTGTGGAAGGTTTTTAGAGGAGAAATTGGCCATGGATGGTTTCAAGAGAGGTAGAGGTAGGACGAAAAAGTATTGTGGAAGGTTATTTGACAAAACACGATGCAACTTCAGGTAGTTGAGTATAGTTTCACTTATTCTTCCATACTAGTAGTCGTAACATTACCCTTCTGTATGGTCGATTTTTGTTAGAATCTGTTGTCCCTTGTAATTTGTTCATCCTATTACTTTGTACCTCTCAAGGTCGGAACACACTACTCTCCCCAAACCCCACTCGTGAAACTAACCATACCAAAAAAAATTGTTCATCTCAAGGTCGGAATAAGGTCTACATACTACTCTCCCCAAACCCCACTCGTGAAACTAACCATACCACAAAAACTACATACTACTCTCCCCAAATCCCACTCGTGAAAGTTTGAAACTAACCATACCAAAAAAATTCCGTTACCGGGAATCGAACCCGGGTCTCCTGGGTGAAAGCCAGATATCCTAACCGCTGGACGATAACGGAAGTTGTTGATGAGAAACAACAAATTATATATCTGTAACTCAGTTTTATCGTTTGGTTGGTAAATGGAAGACATTTTCTTGAATATATGACTATTTTTTGTTGCGTTGTTAGTGTATAAAAGTCAAATTCATCGATTAAGTTACAAAAATGAATAACGAGTTCCCCAACAATCCCTAGAAGGAACTTTAAAAAGTTCAGAATATTTGTTGACTAACACATGGCAATAAGTTCATCTTCGAAGTATTTTTCCTTTCCAATGTTTTTCTAATGGCTTAGATTAATCTTATCACAAGAATAAGAACTAGAAAGATAATGAGTCAGTCAAACTACAATAATAATATAGCTAGTGAAATCTCTTAGGTAGGATTTGGGAGGATAGAATAAACTCAAACCTTATATCTTATACCTACTTCGTGAAAGTAGAAAGGTTTTTTCCAAGCTTCTTATGACGTTGATGGTAAAAAAGAATCATCATCATCATTTGGTTGTCTTACTTAGTAACCAGGTAACCAAAAATTTTGAGGAGTGACGCACGATCAAAACTTGATAAATAGTGAGCCACTCCTCACTAAGAGGATTCTTCTCTTGTTGTCAAAAGTATTTACTCAAGATCTATCGAGCAACTGATGATATCATTCAAAATCATTTTTCAGGTATATGCCAATTATACATGCCACGTTTTTGTTGAGGAATTTCTTAAGAAAAGATTTGAAAAGATTAGATGACGATGAAACCACCCAAAACAAAAGAAAAATCAAGCTACGAAATGACTCGTAATCAATCCAATTGTTAGACTCAAGACTCACCCACCCGCCCCCCTATACTCTTCTCTACTTAAATACTATGTTCTCATATGTGATGGGGTTTGAATCGATTCGAATCAATGACATACACATAATCCACACATCAGAAGTTGCGCTTAGACCAGACGTGAAGCCCTAAACCGTTGGGGTTTAGCCCCAAAAGTACCTCATATGTTCCTTCTGTCTTGCATGATCTTTTCTTGAAACTGGAACAGAGAATCTAGAAAGAAAGCATTGCAAAACATGCACCTCTCTATTTCAATTTATTTATTTGATTTTGACTTGATACAAAATTTAAGAAAATAAAGAAAACTTTTAAATCTTATGGTCTTCAGCTAAAGATATATAGCATGTACCATATGACAAATATCCTTTAATCTTATAGTCTTAAACATGTCATGCGTAAAGTTAAGAGTTACTGAAAAAGGAAAATAGAACAAACAAATTGAAACGGAACAGGAGCCAGATATGGTTTACATGTAAATGGGAAAGGGAAATAGAACAGACAAACAGAAAGATACCCTGGAGCAAAATATCATAACAAAACTAAACATATATCAATTTATAGAGCAAAATATTATTGCATTACTTGTATCAACATGATGCTTTCCAAATGAACCAAAAGAAAACATGGTGATAAAAAACATCCCTTTTCATCACTAAAGAGTCTGTACAATAAGATCGTCAAAACGCCATTGCCTCGATCTAAGTGTTGATGCTTATTTACCACAAACCGATTCCATGTCCATCAACAGAACTCTCCAAGGTACTTTTGAAGAGTTTACCATCGATGATCATGCAGACGCAAGACAACCTTCATAAAAACTTGTCCACAGTAATAAATGTTAGCTGCCAGAATAATGAGAACTTTATTATTCGGAGAGTGATCAAAACTTTTAGTTCTACAAAACTCACTGCCACCGTCAATCTAGTAAAATAGTTGATACCATGTTTTTCACATCTGTGTCTCGATTTCTTCCTTCAATGGGGTTCCTAATTCTGCATAAATGTATCACCGGGGCTCTAGGATTTGATAATTTTTTCCCAAGATGCACAAACAATCTGCAATCAACTTCAGTACTCCACTTCTCACACAAAGTACTTCCAAGGAAGGGGTAAAAGAATGGATCAATGTCAAAAGGAAAGAATGATTGAACGTTTTCTTAAAACCTAAAACTAACTATCAAAGAGATGAAAGTCACTGGCCCAACCTGGAATATACATGCAGTAGGAAGGAAACCAAACAAACCAAGGCATCCATCAGCTAATTCAAGCCGAGTCCTCAGCTTCTTCATCGGAAGTAAATGGAGTAATAGTTGCTTCAGCAAGAGACTCTAGCATAAATCTAACCTCTGAAGTGTCGTCCAAATAATATTTAGCCTTGCTTGGTTTTTGTCCCACTGTGCAGGCAAATACTTTGGTATCATAAGAAAGAATATTTCTGGATAAAGCATCACCGATGATCTCAAACATATCCTCATCAGATCGATCATCACCAATGCAAAGCACAAAATCTGCCAGCTTTCCTCTCTCTACCAAGGATGTGAAGATCTTTTCGGCTACTAAACCTTTGCTGACCCCCTAGAAAGGAAAATAAGAAAATCAAGGTTTTACTCAAACCATGTGTCAGGAACAATAATTGAATGACTGCAATCTACCAAAGATGGATAAATCAAACATCATCAATACAAAGATAATTCTAGACAGTGAGAATTACAAAATGATCATCTAGACACCTTCAAAATTTATGTGTAACGTCAGCATAGGGTATCTACGAGACACAGTGGGGACAAGTTGAAGTGTTTAGTTGCCAATGAGACCAAGTTAAGGTATCTAGATGTGCACTCTCAAAGTTGGAGTGCTTACTTGCCAGCTGAGGCCAAGTTTGTTAGTTTATGTACTATGCCTATTTAAAATAATCGCATGAAAATGATGTTCAGTCATTTACTTATCATCTTAGCCAGGCATACCATAACCAATATATATATATATATATATATATATATATATATATCACTATGTACATTGACACAGTACAGAAAATCAATGATTTGCTGCTGTGTCATATCATTCATTGCCAAAGGCTGCTGCTTCATATCATTCTCAGATGCGAAGAATGCAATTCCAGTTTTCAATCTAAGATTGACATGAAATTATTAGAAAATAGGTGTGTTATCATCTGAAGAAAGATATCATGTACATGCTAGACTTTCGCTTATATAACGATGCCACTTACCCATTTGATGAAAGAAAATCCAGAATTATAACAACAGAGAATGAAACAACCAATGTGGTAACTGGGGTAAGTATACATGCCTGAGGTTTGACTTCCACAATGAACTGCCCACTTTTCACAGCAACAGGTTCATTTGCTAAAACACTCTCTAGATGATCAAGCATCTCCTTTGCCTGAGAAAACCCAAAGCCAGGATCTGCATCACGGTACTGCCACACTATAGCGCTTTCCTTTTTTTCAATGCTAGAGCCATCTGTAGAATCTGTATAGGACTGCATTACTGGTTCAGCAAGATGCATCCAACCAAAATCAGAGTTCTGACTGCATGTTTCCCATTCCTGATCTTGGGACCATCTGTGGCATCAAAAAATTAAAACATCAGCGAACTCAAAGGAGCCAAAAGGTGACTTTTGGGGCAGCAAACCCCCAACTGAGCACCTCCAATACAAAGAGGTACTTCACTACAGTTGGACCAAATCCTATAGGTACTTCACTACAGTTGGACCAAATCCTATAGGTACTTCACTACAGTTGGACCAAAAATCCCCTAACTCAAACGCTCAAACTTGGCGTAGGGTAAGCAAACAAGTTTGAGCTCATGCGAATTCATGTGGTCTGCTTACCAAATTAAAGCAAAAGAAAGCAAAGTATGTCAACAATAATTTTAAATGCTTATGTGATCAAAAGAAATAAAAATAGCAATTCCAAATACTTCTTTCGAAAAACATTTCAAACTATCAAATGCAGATCACAAAAAGATAACATAATAAGAATAGAAGGTGCAAAACCTGGACGTTAAAAACAAGCTACACAGAACATCAACTGGACCTCTTCAGATTGAACCTTTTGCCAACTACATTTTGACGGTTGGGCTGATTCCTAATCATTAAGACACTGAATATACGAATGTCTTAGCTATATATGCTACCAGGTCTCAAGACCTTGACGGTCCCGTCGTATAGTCTTCCCCCATTAGTTGTGGAAAAGCATGTTAAATTTAAGACGAGAACATAAAGCACTAAAATACCTAAGGAAGTCATCAATTATATATTGGTATGAGAACCTGAATCTTATTTTGACATGATCTGTGGCTGGGTCACTCTCCTCTCAAAATTGTTTCCTGACAATTCTAGCACCGCACAGAATCCAGAGGCACCTATAGCTCAAGGCAGAATACAACAGTGTTGGGAGATTACAGTGTTTGGACCCTCCAGACAGATGGTTTTTTCTCTACTAATTCATGTTATAAATCCCTCATCCCCACTGCTATTGGAAGGAAATTATGGAGAAAGAAATCTCATTGTTTTCAGAGCAAATAAAAAGACAAAAATAGCTTCAAGAATAGATAAAATATCAACTTGTACTTGTCAAAAAATAGTATAGAACCTGAATTGTCAATATTGCTCAACATGAGTAGTCAATGCACGAATAACAATATCACCAAAAAAAATAATCAAACAGTAGACTTGAATTGTGACTACTCAGCATTTGTAGTAATACATGGATGAGAGAAAAAGTGCCACAGGTAAGACTGAATATGGGTGGACCAACGTGGACGTGTTTACCGGTATCAAGAGAAGGAAAGAGCAGCAAAGAAGGCTCCTCAAGAGAAAGAATAAATAATGTTACACGTATCAGAATCATTGTAGTTTTGAGAGAAAACAACACATGAAACGAGCAAGAAGTGGGGTGGAGAAGATGAAACTCACAGTAGAGAGCAAGAGCAGGTGAGGTAGGCCAGACATTTACGGGGAGAACATAATCATCTGGAACAAACTGAAGCTAGCATTTTTGAGTTCTTAAATATTCTCTCTTCCCAGTTTAAGTTTCTCTTTTAGGATGTTCAAAGACAATATCATTCTATGCACCTTCACCCATAAATTTCCTTTACAATATGATGTTCTCCCAATCAAACCAGCTTCACCATAACTACATTATATTTTTTTTAAAATAACAATGGTGTCTGGACCAGCCTCAATTACAAACAAATCCAATTCAAAGTTGGCTTTCCAAACACGCCCTCAGTTTCATCAAACCAAGCTTGCGAGCGCGATAAGCCAATTGGATCATGTCCAATTACAAGTAGGATATGATGAACAACCAGTATAGCTTCAGATAATCTATTTTGATAAAGCAATACTTCCGATTGTGTTAGTAAAGTAATACTCAAAATCACTATCATTACTTCATCCCACTTTATGTGGCATTGTTTGAGCAGGCACGATAATAAGTTAATTAATGTGTGTACTTATTTATTTTAACAACCATGGGGTCCGGGTCAACTTGTGCACACCCGACTAGTTTCACGGGTACTTGCTACCTCTCACCCTCAAAGTACCGGATAACCCTGTTCACTAAGGCTTGGACAGATGGGGAAAGATCACCTAGTATTTTGGCACACTCTACTGGGATTTTAACCAGACACGTCATGGTTCTCAACCCACTTCATTGACCACTGAGCCACACACCCTTGGCTGCCTATGGATTCATATTATATTAGTAAAAGTAGAAGAAAAGACTAGTATTATAGTTTTGAATTTTTTGAAACATGTCAGCCATAGCCTGTACCAAAGTTTTTCACCCTTAGAAGTGTGTCAAGAAAGTATGTACCATTAATTGGATGAGGAGTACCCAATTATCTCACGTTTTCTTCATAGCAAGTTTACTCTTTTGTCATTATACCTTATATAATGTTGTTTACTTGAAAAGCCAGAAAAATGAAAATGAAACCAACCGTGGGGAACAGAAACCATTCTATAGCAAACAGCCTCAAACAAAATGTTGATCCCTACTGTGTAAAATAATGTGATCGAAACAGTTTGCAGTCAAACGACCAGCATGCATGCAGATGTCATTGATAGAACGTATATTGTAAAGGGAAAGAGAATAAAAGCACACCTCAAGAAGTATCCATGTTCTGCTGCAAGACCCAACTTCCTACAAGGAGAAAACCATTTGTCCAGGCTGTCCCTTCCCCTTCCACTAACAATAAAGACGGCATTGTTTTGATCAGCACAAATTCTATTCAGGATAGAGATAACTTCAGCACTTGGAGACTTGATGATAGAGTTCTGAGGCATCATAGTTCCGTCATAGTCCAAGAATATGGCCCTGCTCTTAGACTTAATATAAGCTGACTCAATATCATCAATTGAAAGCTTTCTAAAGTTCGGATCTAGGGCCACAACTCTGAATCCAAAACCCAAACCAATGCCATAGCATCTTTTTCTGAAGTGATCTATACAGGTCCTCTCCATATCCTGCAAGAAGCTTCTTGCCCAATAACCAACATCATGAGTGCTAACGTAACGATAATGCTTTTCATGTCGTAGCTGCTTCTCTGGTTCAGCCATAGATATAGCCTCATTCATTGCCTCAGCAGTTGCTTCAACATTCCATGGGTTGATGCGGATTGCCCCACTAAGTGAAGGTGAACACCCAATGAATTCAGATACAACTAACATGCTCTTCTTAGGTCCATCCACATCTGAATCAGCTTCTGAACCAGACATGCCCTGTCGACAAGCAATGTACTCATAAGGAGTTAGGTTCATCCCGTCCCTCACAGCTGTGACAACAACACATTCTGCAATACTGTAATAAGCCATGCGTTCACTGCTTGATATAGGCCTATCAATATAAACTATAGGTTCATATCCAGGCTGGCCGAATTGCTTATTGATTCTCTTACAGCTTTCCAGTATCTCCGCCTGTATTTCCTTTAAATCTACTCCTTTACCCCTTGTAGGATTTGCGATCTGAACCAGCACAGCCTGCCCTTGCCACTTGGGGTGCTGTCCGAGCATGTGTTCCATAGCTAGAAGCTTTAAATTAATACCTTTGAAAATATCCAGGTCGTCGAAACCAAGCAACACAGTTTTTCCTTCAAATTGCTGCTTTAGCTCCTTAAGCTTCGACTCTTTAGCTGCAAGTCTCTTCATGTTCTCAATGTGACCCATATGTATTCCAACGGGCATAATCTTGATGCCTACTGTCCTACCATAGTATTCTAACCCTATATAACCTCTTTTAGACTGATACTCTAAACCTAACATCCGACTGCAACAAGAGAGGAAGTGTCGTGCATAGTCGAAAGTGTGGAATCCAACAATGTCAGCACAGAGCAAAGCCTTGAGTATTTCCTCTCTAACAGGAAGAGTCCTGTAAATCTCAGATGAAGGAAACGGACTGTGAAGGAAAAACCCCATCCTCAAACGATTGAACCGCCTCCTTAAGAATGTAGGCAACACCATCAAATGATAATCATGAATCCAAACAAAGTCATCCTCGGGATTAAGAACCTCAACTACTTTCTGTGAAAACAGCTTGTTGGCAGACACATATGCTTCCCACATAGAGCGATCAAACCGGCCTCCATGATCAGGTGAAAATGGTAACATGTAATGAAAAAGTGGCCACAAATGCCTCTTACAGAACCCCTCATAATATTTTTCCACAATATTTGGCGGAAGAAATGCAGGAACACATCTAAACTTCTCCAACAGATAACTAGACACATCATCCTGTTCAATCGGATCAATATCAACACATAACGACCCAACATATATCACTTCCATGTCTTCAGGTAAACCATCCCTAAGTCTCAAAAGTAACGAGTCCTCATTCCAATTAAAGCTCCAGCCTTTATTGTCTGGTCTCCTTTTTGCTTTCAGGGGCAACAGATTTGCCACCACAATCATCCGATCACCAGCCAGCGAAGACGGATTCTCAGATGAAACACTATGAGCCTGGTCATCATCCATCTCACAGATACTCCCAGGTAGTGTCATCACCCTTGGCATCCGTCTCCGGTCCCTATCTCTTCCCATTGTCGGAAAATTCCCAGATGCCAAATCCAAAAGGTTGGTATACGATCTCGAAATCATTTTTACTAATATTCTTCAGTGTCTTTTCCAATGCCACCTCAACCCCTTAATCAGGTAGTTCTTAATTACCTGCAACAACATCAAACAGTACAAGTTACAAATAACAACAGCAACAACAAGAATACCTCAGTCCCAAACTAGCACAGTCGCTCTATATGAACCCTCTAATATTCATTCTTTCCTTTTTCAGCCTAATTCATTCCAATAAAACAAACACTACGACTTCACATACAACTAGCTCAAACATAAAATCCTAGCCCAACATATCCTAATCTTTCAAAAAGGGCAGGCCCAGTACACTAAAGCTCCCGCTATGCACACGTCCAGGGAAGGACCGGACCACAAGGGTTCCCTATATTATACACCGTCTTACCCTACATTTCTACAAAAGGCTGTCACATACCATAAATCCAAATCACAGGCAAAAATAGAAGAAAAAAAACCGTTAATTGAAATAAATCAAACTGAACCCATATGATCTTTAAACTACGCCACAATATCAAAATCCAGTATTCCAAAATCTTAATTTTCAGATAAATTAAACAAACAAAATCACACAAAGCACGTAAATTTTTTGGGAGAAAATCAAAATCCACCTCAGAGATTCAATTATCAGAAACCCCTTTGAATTCTTGGCAGCAAAAAGATGAAAAAGCCTCGATCTTGCAAGTTCAAGATTGGTAAAGTCTAGGGTTTGAACAAGTGCAAGTTCATAATTTTTTGGGTTTGTTCTTAAATTATTTTTAAAAAAAAGTTATAAAAAATAAAAAAGTGATCCAACAATATGTACAAGGAAAATGCTGGATAATGAATATTCAAAAAAAATAAAATAATAATTGATGTATATAATTTAGTATGTGATAATGGCTGACCATGAAAACACAAAAACATGAGCTTTTCAAATTTAGACCATTTAGTTTATGGTGCCCATTTCTATCACCAAAATTAAAGCCACCTCCAACTTGGAAAAAAAGAAAAAAAAAGGCTCCAAAGGTAAATTAAATTAGACCATACATCTTTTGTTCTTTTTCATAAATAATAAAGATGTCTTATCTAGCACACCAAAAATTTCGGATTCGAATTTTAGGTATGAAAAAATATTTGGTATGAAGTATTTTATTTTTATGAATGGGACCTTACGCGATGCGAATTTGATGCGAATCTGAAATAATCGAACTTCAATATGCAGTGACGGATTCAGGAGTTTAAGGTTGTGGATGCTTGAAGAAGAGTTGGTCTTTAAAAATTAAAATACCATAGTGGGAATATCGAACCTGGCCACAACAAATGCAATGTACAACTTTGAGCACCCCACAAACAACCACTACGGTACCAAGGAACTACTTGTTGCTTGGGTGCTCGATGTTTAACTATATATATATATTTCAATACGAGATTAATGAGTGCTTGAGCACTTGGAACCTTCAATGTGGGTTCGCCCCTGCCAATATGAATAGCGGATATTGAATGAAAAACAAAAACAAAAAAAATTATCTGTGTCGAATGTTTATATTAGATTATGTAAGTTTATTATAAGTGACTTAATGAGATGATAATACATATTAAAGTAATTATGATTATATGTTAAAGAGGGTTATAACCTTATTTTACCCTTTTATTGTTCTGACATAAATATTAAATACGAATAAATTCTCACTTAATTTTGTGTGCATTTTCATCAAATTTATTTAATACAACTATCTCCTACATCATATAATATTATTCCCTCCATTTATTTTTATAGTAATACAAATGTACAATTATCTCCTACATTATATAATATTATTTTCTGAATTATAGCTTATGCCTTTATGGAGATGGAATACCTAAATAAAATCTCTAAGGGTGTGTTTGGTACGAAGGAAAATGTTTTCCTACAAAATGTTTTCCTGGAAAATAAGTTGATTTTTGACTTATTTTTTCATGTTTGGTTGGTGAGTAGAAAATATTTTTTGGAAAAGATTTTTAGTGTTTGATTTAAGAATGAAAAATATTTTTGAGAAATATCTTTTATTTTTACTAGAGTAGAAAATATTTTTTGAAAACAAACTTAAATTTTTTTAGGGGGTGGGGGTGGTAGGGGTGGGTGAGTGGGGGGTCGAGGGCAGTGGCGGACCCAGGATTTTCGTTCAGGAGGTTCGAAAAATAAAAGTATAAACGTGTAAATAAGCCAACAAAATAAAATTTCAAGGAAGTAGTAGTATATAGTTTATAGGTACAATTTTTAGGAATGGGGTATGGAACCCTTGAATTTTTTGGGTTTAACACCACATTTTAGCATGTTTTATTAAAAAGAAAAACTAAAAAAAGCATGAAAATCGGAACTGGAACTATATAAAAAAAAAAAGTAAAATAAAAAAAAAAATGCTAACCCAAGGATTCGATCCCTGGACGTCAGGCTTAATTTTGAAGGGAGTTGCCGCTGGGCTATCTCCTTCACCTTGTCATTGAGGGGGTTCAAATTATATATATCCACATAAATTCAGAAAATTCACCTTATATATACAGTGTAATTTTTTATCGAGGGGGTTCGGGTGAACCCCCTGGACAACACGTGGGTTCGCCCCTGGTCGAGGGTAGGGGTGAAAAATTGAAATTTTGAAGTTGAAAATATTTTTTAAAAACAAATTTAATTTTTTTTTTGGGGAGTGGGGGCTGGTAGCGGGGTGGGTTGGTGGGTGGGGTGGGGAGAGGGGTCGAGGGTTGGGGTGAAAAAATAAAATTTTGAAGTTGAAAATATTTTTAAAAAACAAACTTAAATTATTATTTTTTTTGGGGGAGGGGGGGTGGTAGGGGGTGGGTGGGTGGGGGCTCGAGGGTAGGGACAAAATAAATTTATTTTTTCAACAAAAAAAATTGTAATTTGAAGTTGGAATAGAGTTTTGGAAAATGTTTTCCTTAAGTTTTGAAGGGAAGTCATTTTCCTTAAATTTGAGGAAAATGGGTTGATTTGGAAAACATTTTCCAAAATATTTAACCCAATATGAGAAATTCATACCAAACACACCCTAAATGTAAAATTTTATGATTTGGCCTATTTAGACGTTGTCATTTAAATAGTAGCCGTTGTTTAAAGTTTGTGCACAAATAATTAAGACAGATTTGGTCCTCCGTTTCTCCTCCACTACTAATTTTTTTTTGGATCTAACGACAAATAAATTCCTAACTAAATAGTAAAACTCATCATTAATTTTATTTAATAATGAATTAGCGATAGATTTCTGTTAGCTACGAGCGAAATAGTGATAGATTAGCGATAAAATTTGTAGTTAATTTCAATTTTTTTAGTAGTCTCGTCCTTCAAAAAATTTACTCGATATTGATTAACAAAAACTTTAATATATGTTTTGGTTATTTGTATTATAAAATTGATGTTTGATAGATGAAATGAAGATAAAAATGTCTAAAGTTTAGGATTGACAAGTCAAAGTACAAATAAAAATGTCTGAAGTTTGAGATTGTCAAGCCAAATTTTTTTAAAAGAAAATTATGAAGTTTGGGACTGCTAAGCCTAATATCATACACTCGTTGTGTTTGAAGTTGATTTCAAAGTGACTAAACATGTAAATTTTCACACACTGCGGTTATGACTTAAATGATGATCTCAAAATTTGGCTATTTATGCACTTGCCCTCCTTTAAACTTGGCCTGAATTATTAGTTGCACACTTTGACTCTTTGTAGTCTTAAGCCTCATTTGATTGCATTTAATAAAAGTTCAAATCTTAATTATTCAGGTATAATTTATTAAGTGTGTTTTTTTAAGGCTTGAATCTTAATAATTCATATCTTAATCATCAAATGCATTTGATTCTTTCTTTTCTTGTACAGTAAAACCTCGTTTTGGTTGGACTTCAGTCATTTTTGGTTTAAAGTTTATATCCATATGACTGAAGTTCATTTAAAAATAACTAGTAATAATTAACTTCAGTCATATATGTCTAACTTTAGTTATATATATCTAAAGTTATCCTGAATTAAGTATGCGTGCAAAAATCGATTATAAGTCACTCGAGAATAATACTATCAACTAATTAAATCACAATTGTGGTCCTAAGAGTTTATGTTATGCATGAAATGAAGATAAAAATATTTAAAATTTAAAATTATATATCAAGTTAAAGTTCAAATAAAAATGTCCGAAGTTTGAGACTGCTAAGCCTAACATCAAACACTTATTGTGTTTGAAGTTGATTTCGAAGTGATTAAGCGTGTAAATTTTCACACACTGCGGCTATAACTTAAATGATGGATTTTGATCTAAAGTTTATGCCCAACTAAAATTCATATAAAATGAATAATTAACTTTAATTGTAATATGATTTGGTCAGTTACTTTGCATGATCTAACTGCCCACTTCTAAAATCAATAAATAAACTAAGGACAGCTAGTTTAAATAATACAATAACAAAAACCGTAACAATACAATAATAGCTAGTTTAAAACAATTAAAAACATGATTAAAGAAATTTATAGAAAGTAAAACTTCCAATATAATTTACAAATATAAATAATGTAATGATATAAAAATTATTATGAGGTGCAAATCAACTCTAACATCTTAATTAACTTTCTAATAACCGAAGGGCCACAATCTCTTAAAATATATTATTTATCATAATATACAACTTATCTCCCTAAAATAAAATAATCAACAAACTTTATTATTATTATATAAAAGAAGTATCACTCCATCATAAACAAAAAGAAAATTATTTTCAAATAGTGAAATAATAAATATGATATCTTTGAGATATACAACAAAAATATGGAGAAAAAAAACTATTAATGACTTGTTATTTGAATTACTTTCAATCTTCTTATTTCTATAGATGAAAAAACTATTACGTATCAATCATTTATAAAAGAATTACAAGGGTGAACAATATTAACTAAATAATTTTAAGATATGTTAGAAGAGCTAGCCCTTGGGCATTAGACGTGTTCAACACATACATTCGATCGCTTAGAGTGTAAGCCTCACAGAATTAAATGTAAAAAAATTAGGCAGCTTACGCATTCAATAGGAATTGAACATGCAAACTAGGGATTACATTCGCGACCCAAGTTGCACATGTCAGTTCCACTAGGCTAACTCTCTTCTATGATTAAGGTGGTTCAAAGTTAGTATATATACAAAAAATATTAAAAATCTACCCCATATATACATTATATTTTTTTATCAAGGGAGTTTGGGTGAACCCCTGACACCCATATATGTCCGCCCCTGAGTATATACTATAGTGATAAATATGATAGTCCCTATTAATAATTGTGATGGATAATGGTGATATAGCTAATGGTGAAAATGAACGATGAAGGTGGTTGACCAAGTATAGTAATGGTTGATGAATGATGATTGTTATGGCAGTGGTGATGGTTGTTAATGTTCACCAGCAGTGATGCAACTGCCTATGCCAGCGCCACTATGGTAATTGTCAGGTGGAGCTAGATAGATCTAGCCAAGAAGATTCTTCGACGAAAAATTATATTATTTATATATGATTAAAATTGAGAAAATAATATCATATAATAAGGTAACTATTTCACCTACTCATGAAATTCTGATGTTTCCTAAGGATAAAATCATAAAATAATATTAAAGCCGTACTATTAGATATAGTGTAGTTTCATTTATTTATTTATGAATTAAGATTTTTTTAAAATATACCTAAAATTATCATATATTTTTTAGTTT
Source organism: Solanum chiquidenum (assembly GCA_029582725.1). Taxonomy (NCBI): domain Eukaryota; kingdom Viridiplantae; phylum Streptophyta; class Magnoliopsida; order Solanales; family Solanaceae; genus Solanum; species Solanum chiquidenum. Next base: position 27,166 of record JAJOOS010013368.1, read on the forward strand.
TATATTTATTTATTGTTATATTTATTTTTCTTTGGGTTAAAACACGCTTCGATGTTTAGTTGACTTATTACATGCGACTGTTATCAATTGAGAACGAAAATTAGGCCAATTTAGCATTGAAATGTATTTTAATACAAAGAAAATATTAGTTTATAAATAGGTAAAGAATATAATAAATAATTAATATATATTCTCCGCTTAAAACTGGATAATTAAGAATATTTTGTTTTCTCGATATCCTAATATTTATAAATTATATTTACTTAATTAAAGTTCATAAAGTATAAATATAAAGTAATTAAAATTATTATTAAACATTATCCATTAAATAAGTTAGAAATTTTTATTTAAATGATGTTAAAATTTTAATTTTAATATGGGAAAAAGGACAAATATACCCCGAACTATCGTAAATGGTATGTGTATACCCTTCGTTATACTTTCGGTACACCAATGACCTTACCGTCCAAAATTTAGAGTGTATATACCCTTTATACTAACGGTGATACACGTGTCCTAATCCTATCTACTGACCCGAAATTTATTAAATTTTTCTACCAAAAATTAAAATTTCCACCCGAAAACCCACCCAAGTAAAAATACCCGCATCCAAATTATTCCAATTTCTCTCACTATCCCCAAAAGTACATCCACTACATTGGCATCCAGCAATGTTGATTTCCCCTCTTGACACACCGCCAAATTGCACACCACCAAGATTACCCTACCAGCCATATCATTGGTTTTGAGCAAATGATGAGTCAATGCCATTTTCCAGGCCAAGTTGAATATCGCGTGTGTTCTTTGGTCTCCTCGGAGCTGTCATTGAGAAGATTAATTAGCAGAGATGTTAGTTCCAGCTGGAACAATTTTCACTTTGTTGACTTGTGCCAACTAGAGGTTGTCTAATGCGACGACGATGTTTGGTTGAACTCCGGCATACCTCGACACTAGTAATGGCTTGAAAGCCGATGAAAATTGCGGCGTGCACAATGTAACTCTAGGTGTGTGTTTAGCATAGGAATTGCAGTTATGTTTCACAGATGACAGATATCATCTACAAACAGAGAAAATGAAGTTGGAGGAGGCAGATGATGGGATTTCGTCGGCGATAATCTCTGATAAAATTGATTGCGAAGATGAAGAGGAATAGCTGGAGGGACGAGTAGTAAAGGAAGTAGTGGCAAGTTGTTGGCGATGACAGATTCTTCAGAGCTCGAAAAAGAATTGAAGCAATGATTATTCCTTGATTTCATTTCCGATGCGGTGTGAGAGAGAAGCACATGTGAATTCTTCGCTACCCAGTTGAGCAATTTGGGTTATATTTTTGGATCTGGGTATCATGTATTTAGGTGGGGTTTTAATTAATTTGGGTGGGAATTTTAATTTTGGTAGAAAAATTTAATAAATTTTGGGTCAATAGATAGGATTAGGACACGTGGATCACCGTTAGTATAAAGGGTATATACGCTCTAAAATTTGGACGGTAAGGTCATTGATGTACCGAAAGTATAACGAAGGGTATACACATACCATTTACAATAGTTCGGGGGTATATTTGTCCTTTTTCCCTTTTAATATTGATGGTGATACACATGGCTAGTGATGATTGGTTGTGGGTGATATATAGTGCATTGTTAGCTATTGGTAATGGTAATTGTATCGTGACGATTGGTGCTCAGAGGTAAGAGGTGATTGATCGTGGAACATGTGTATAATTTTTTAAGCTAGCGTTTGGTCATAGATTTCCAAATATTATTTGAGTGAAAATTTGGGTGAAATTTCATCATGTGTTTGGCCATAGTATTTGAAAAATATATTTCACTTTTTTAGAAAAATATGATTTATACCCATAAGTTTTAAAAACTATCAAAACTAACCATAAGTACTAACCATAAGTTTGTATTACAAGTCAATTGAATCTTCGTTGCAACAAATAACAAGTAGTGTCCATGACACTAGAGTAATGTGGTAGTTTGGAGTGCAACAATCATCATTCCATACATCGTAAAGTAGACAAAGCACATGATTTTGTTACCCTGAGCCGATTGTTCATCAACAACCATATCATCACTTTCATATTCACTGAATATTTCATCACTACTTTGGTGTTCACGTAAAAAATTATGTAATACAACGCAAACAACTACTATAGAGGGTGTTTTTGTAAAAGATAAAAGTTTAGTGTAAAATTTCAATTTTCAAAAGATCCCAAATAATGAGATTTGGCCCAAATACTAGATATTTGCCAAAAATATTTGCCAAATAATAACAAATTGTATGGATAAATACTATTTGCCAAATTTTCCCCCAAATATTATTTGAGAAATCTATGGCCAAACGGGCCCTAAAGATGATCATTGAAATTTGAAAAATTATTGACTACCTAACATGTCCTAATAATATTGTCGTCTTATGAGTAAATTATTACGTATAATTTTGTAAATTACCTAATGACAGGACTCCACAACCACATAGTCATGCATGTCAACTGAGATTTGATCTAACTAAATAAATCCAACCATATTGTATGGATGCATATTTTATTATATATATATAAATAAACCCCTTTTCAACAAATAATGCATATATAGTAAATGTGGAATTTTATTTATTTTTTATATAATTACTTTTGAATAAATGTTTTGACTCCGTCGCTGTATGAGATATTCAAGTCTAGCAAGTTCCAAAATTGAGCAACACCAATATGTGTCTATCATAACTATGATAATGCCTGATTTTCGTGATCCTCTCCTTCTATATAAATTAATTATTTGCCTAACATTGTAGTTGTAGTAATCATTGTACTATATATACTAATTATATTAAGGGTCCCATTAACATAGTTCATAATTAAGATACTTTAACGTGTAAAACATGTACATGCAAACCCTAATAACACAATTTCACTAATTTGAATAATTACTTTCCCACTATATATACACATCCTACAAACATAATATCACACATTAAAAGCCAAACATTATATAAAATAAAATAAAATAAAAAGATTCATAATGGCAACCAATGACCCTTCAATTTCAAAGCTTCCTATGAAAGAAATCCCAGGTGATTAGGGTGTCTCATGTAAAATTAAATACTTTAATACACGTTAGGATCTTAAACACGATAATCTTACATAGAAATCATTAGGGGTACATACCTGATGCGGAAGACATCATCACAGAGAGAAACAAAAGCATTAGTCGTAAATTGGTTTCTACCTCCTTGCCCTAGCTTTACGTTACCACAACTGTCATCGATGGAATTAATGTAGAGAATATATGGTAACCCTAATGGGTGGAGGGATGACCAATTTATAGAGGTTAAGAATTAATGTGGTATGTCCATTAAATAACCAATGTACGGACAAGATCTATTATTCATTAAATATTATTTATGGTATTACTTGGGTCACACGTAAACTTGGGCCATAAGTAAGAAATTATTCTTACATCCCATTCTTTAGGGAAATAAAAGATCGCTACGACTTCCATATGAAAAAATATGAATCCACAGTCTTTAGAACCAATGTCCCACCTGGTCCTTTCAATGCTCGTAATAAATTAATACGCTTGTTTTGTGAGGGAAAAAATCCAATTGATACAAGTGTTGGCACAAATGGACCAAATATTCTATCCATCTTTGATCAAATGGATCGGAACATCAGGACTAGAAAAAATATAATTGTTTCTAATCACGATGCATCGTTCTAGATCAAGAAAGATGAAGTAATTTTTGGATATCAAACATTGGCTATGAAGGACTCCCATGTTTTTAAGAACGTGAAAGAGTTTAATCCAGATAGATTTGTAGGGGATGGAGAGAAATTGTTTAAGTATGTATACTGGTCAAATGGTAAAGAGATCGATAACCCAACTATGAACAATAAACAATGTCTTAATAAAGATTTGATATTGGTGGTGGAGTTTTTCTTGCGTTACGATACTTTTGAAATTGAATTTGGAAAACTCTTGATTGGTTCAAAGGTGACTTTTAAGTCATTAACCAAGGCAACATCATGAATATATGGGATTGAGTATAAGGAAGAATTATCTCATAATATTATAACAATCTAGCTATGGGTAGTTCAAAATCCAACTTTTTATTAAAGGGTGTAATTTTCTTATTTTAAATTTGTATTTATATCAACGCGATGCGTGGTCATTATTTAAGCAAATTAATTATGATAAAATGTTAATGGGGTTGTATTTATATGACCATATTGAATGGTTATTGTTAGTACATTAAAATAAATTCATATATAATGGGGTTGTGTATATATCATATATGTATAATGATGATATTAGTTATAAGATGGACTTAGGAAAGTTAAGTGAGGGTGAAAGGTCAAGAATCTGGAAACGTAAGAGACCATAAAAATCAAGGAAAATAAACTTTTAATGAATCTCGTGAGTCAAATCGACGATCTAGAGGTCTCCTCGCTGAAATAGTCGGCAAGTCGCCCAATGGGACTTAGATCGCCCAAATGGATAGAGACTTAAGGTTTTCGGGACATTTCGGCGATTCGCCAACCCATTCAGCGAATTGCCAACCCATTCAGCGAATTGCCGATTGAGCAGGTGACCTCGCCGAATTTTCCTGCCCGGGTATGTTTCAGTAAAACGACCATAACTTTTTATTCTGAACTTGAAATAAGACGAACTTGGTGGCTTTGGAAATAAGACTCATAAACATTTGATTTGATAGGTCATAGGTCACCTAATTCATTATATGGTGAAATATATGATCGTTTGAAGTTGACATTTATATGAACTCATGCAAAAACTTAGCCGATAGGAATGTTTTGAACTTGACTGAGTGTTTGAGGTCCCTTATAATTCTAGATCACTTTAGATATCCTTGATACACTTGGTAAAGGAACTTAAAACACATGAGCAAGTAGGATATCATCCGGTTCAAGCTCATATACTTACGACTAACGATTCAAATTTTTAATAGTAGAGTTGCGAAGTGTTACAAAATGATTCATGTCTTAACTTTAAAAATTTCGAGATATTACACTATAATCATAACTTGATTGACTTCCCTACAATAGTGAATGGTGTTAACCTTGGATTGGTACACCATACAAGATGTTCTATCAATAATCATGTTTAACCTAAAATTGTTAAGACTTGATCATTTCATCAAAAGAAAGAAAATTCAAACAATCAATAAGGTTAATCTTATTATACCATCGAAAATTCCAAGCAATTAAGTAATCAAAGGAAAGAAACTTCAATAATCAATAAACTCGAACCTTATATTAAAAAAATAGGATCAATTAATTCATTTTTCGTAAGATCAAACTCTTAGGTTTCCATTATTTGTCAAAATCATGAAAATTATTCAAACCCTCATTCTCAACATTGTGTACACTGTACACAACAACATTCAAAGAGTTTACGATAAAAATCTCTTACAATCCAAGGAGATTACACAATAATTGGATAAGACGGTAAAAATTTAATGTACACACTATGATAAAAATAGCTTTTAGCGGTAATAAATATGCATATATATTAACAAAGAGTGTTGAAGCTTTTATCAACATTAGTTGATTGTTGTTAGATCCAGTGTTGTTATAGGCTTTATCGACATTTAGAGTGCTAAAATGTACCTTGTCGTTATTAATTGTCTCTAAAAAATATATTTAGCGGTAATTAAGCTATTATCATTAATTAATTGCCGCTAAAAATTAATTAAATATAGTTGATCGTTATACTAAATATAGTTGTCTCATATTAGTTGATCACCTTACTAAATCAAGAAAGCATTAATTAATTATTTTTTTCTATATTGCCCTTGCAATTAAATTTTTTTTGAAAGTGTTCATATTTGTTTAATTTGTTAAATTCTCGAGAAGTTTTTTAAAGAATGAATTAATAAAATTGTCTTCTTATTTTTCTTAAGCATGATGTAAAATGGACAGTGATCAACTAATATGGACAAAAGGAGTATTACATAGTAATAATTTTTTAATGGTCTATAAAAGATGTAGGTACCAAAGAAATTTTTAAAAATTAATTAATTTATCAATAAATCTGCCATTTTTTTTTACAGGAAACACACAAGGAATTTGGTTCCATTGACAATTTACATATCCCAATAATATCAGATAAGATTATTCAAATCAAAAACAGAAAAAGACACTATGATTGATAATTGCATATCCCAATGATAAAACTTTCATTTGGCTGTTTGTAACTACACCTACTCGTGAATATATCATGTTTCCGAGGATAGAATAATAAAACTACCGATAATGATAATCGAGTTGATTGAATAGGTAATTTTTTAAATAGAAACTTATAAATTTGAAATATTATCTTGATCGAGTTCGTTGTATAAGACTTGCTTGATGTAATTTATCTCTGTAATTCATGAATTATTATGATGGAGTAGAATTACCTTTTGCACGTCCAAGAAGTAAGGAATGAGTGATTTCTTGTCCAAAAAATAATAAAAATAATGTAAAAGTCGTATTGGTAATAATAGTGAGGTTTCATTTATTTATTTTAAAATTAAGATATTTTTAAATACATTAAATCAAGACTTAAAATTAGATGATTAACACTAAGGATATAGTATGAGAAAATAAATACAATGACTCTTTCCTTTTTAGATAATTTTTAGTTTCAACTTTTAAAATATAATCTAGGTCGATTATATATATTTTTTTCGATCATCCGTACTTGATTAATATTAAAAATCTAGCGACATAGGTCTATTTTTTAATTAAGATCAATTTCTATCGATAGATTTTTATTTTTTTTCATTAATGATACTATTGGCTACCTAACAAGTCCCATATATAATTGTCTTTTTGAGTCAATTATCATATCTTTGAGAATGACAAATTTATATGCCCCTAAATTGAAAAACATTCTTATGTTAAAAAAAAAAAACTCTATAATAAGTGTAGTATCATGTAACGTATATATAATAAATGTTGAATCTTTTCTGTTTTTTCATATAATAACTTACTAAAAACCCCTTGGACTTGGCATTTCGATATCTTCAATGCCGGCCCCTAACCAATTTTAACTGATATGGAATATATATATTTTGTTTATATGGAATTTATTCTTTAAAAAGAAATATTTTATCAGCTTATTAAAATATGGATCCACACAGTCTTTAGGTTTGCGCGTTTCTTGACACTACCAATTCCAAACACTCCGTATTGAAAGGACTTATCTTGTCCACATTGGCTAGATTGCATGACAAGATGAATTGATTTTGGGGTATCAACCACTAGCCACAAAAGATCCTAAAGTTTTTAAGAAAACTCTTGCTTGGATCAAAGGTGACTTTCAAGTCAATAACCAAGGCAACATCATGAAGTGAAATGAATATAAAGGATTTAGTAAGATAATTTTATTATGTTTAGATATATTGTTCATATGATTAGTTTAGACTTTAGAGTAGGTGTGTCTTGCATTGCGCATGTCCTTTATATTAATAAATAAAAATGATTTTTAATATTAACATTAGTTGTATTTAATTGACTATTTTGTCAATTGTGATTTCTATTTAAGCATTAATTATTCATCGAGAAGTCAAAAAACATATCAAAGGAGATCTGATTCCTTGAATAGTTAGTAATAACTTAATTTTAAACTTTTCATTTTACCATTTATAAGATAATTTTAACTTAATGTATGTACTATAGTCAAATACCGTCATATAAATTGAAACGAAAGAAATAATAATATTGATTTAACATGAATAACAAGTCACACTCGAGAATGACTTATTAGTTTAGTCATTGATGAAATACCAACCAGAAAGTTTGTACTAATTAGCAATAACCATTCAATATGATCAAACAAATATTATAAGATAATATTTTATCATCCACGCATCGCGTAGATTTTAATACAAACTTAAAATATAGAAAATTACACTCTTTAAAGATGAAAAGTTGGATTTTGAACTACCCCTAGCTAGATTATTGTTATATTCTTATGAGATAGTTCTTCCTTATTATAAAAACAAATACTCAAACCCTTATATTCATTCCACTTTATGATGTTGCTTTGGTTATTGACTTAAAAGTCACCTTTGAACCAAGCAAGAGTTTTCCAAATTCAATTTCAAAAGTATCATAACGCATGAAAAACTCCACCACCAATAGCCTTCCCAATAACACTATCAAATCTTTACCAGGACATTGTTTATCATTCACAGTTGGATTATCAGTCTCCTTACCATTTGACCAGTACACATACTTAAGCAACTTCTCTCCATATCCCACAAATCTATCTGGATTAAACTCCTCTGCGTTCTTAAAAACTTTTGAATCCTTTGTAGCCAATGGTTGATATCCAAAAATCAATTCATCTTTCTTGATCAAGAACGATGCTTCGTGATTAGAAACAATTATATTTTTCCTAGCCTTAACTGTTTGGAACGGAACTGGAGGGTCCATTCTTAAGGTCTCATAAACCACAGACTTAACAAGAGGCATTTTATCGATAGCTGAAAGAGTTACCCCTCCTGCTTCTTTAACCGCGGTCCTGATTTCTTTAACAAGCCTAGTATGTAAACTAGGTCCTGATGTTCCGATCCACTTGATCAAAGATGGAAAGAACACTTTCATACCTCCATATGAATTGAATCCTGCAAGGAAAATAAAGTTATGACAAGCTTCTTCTCTTTTAACTCCAAGTTTCTCCGCTTCATCTAAAATATCCTTCATGGAGTTGTAGAACGCGTTGTATAGTTTCTGATGATCTCCTTTTACAAGGAAGTAAGGTAGAGGGAAAGTGTGCAACACCAAATCTTCAAGAAAGTTTGGTACAAATTTAAGTCCTAGTGAAATCAATGGAGCTAGTTGAAGAAAAACCCATTTGTCAACAATTTTTGGTCCATTAGTACCAACACTTGTATCAACTGGATTTTTCCCCTCACAAAACAATCTAAAGAGGAATTCAAACGACAAGTTATCACTCATGGGATTGAAGTAAGACGTTCCTTTCTCAGACAATTCTTTTTCAAGACTAGTAAACATTTGAGTGATTGAGGTAGTAAAGATAGGGATGAACTTGTCATGCAATCTAGTTAGTGTAGACAAGAAAAGACCTTTTAGTGTAGTGTGTTTAGGATCAGTAGTACCAAGAAAACCACAAACCTTATAACCACCATTGAAAGATGGGGAGGACATAAAAGTACCTTCAAAGTAGTTTTCCTTATCAACTTGGGAGTTATCAAAAAGGATAGGATAACTCACCGCATCCACAAGAACAACAACTTTGGAGTTACGAGCATTGAAAGGACCAGGAGGGACATTAGTTCTAAAGATAGTGGAATCATATTTTTCCATACGAGACCTAAAAAATTCATCAGCACCTTGATTGTAATGAAAGTCATAACGATCTTTTATTGCCCCAAGGAATGGGACACCATAATCACCAGGGATTTCTTTCATAGGAAGATTTGGAATTGAAGATTCTTTGGTATCCATTGTAATTATGTGGGATGAGTTTTTGGTAATAGCCATTACTAATATTTTTCTTATGATATTTGGATTTTTTTTATGTGTAATTTTATGTTTGTAGGATGTGTCTATATATAGGAAAAAATAATAGATATTGCTAGAGCCTAGCTAAAATAATCATTTGATGGGTTAATCCTAGCGTGCTTCACGTGAAAGAGATAACTAGTGAAATTAAATATATATTATTAGAGGGGTGGCATATTTTTGGCATGTTATAACCGTTAAATTATTGTAGGCCAAGAAAGTTTACTATATTTTCTTTGACAAACCAAGTCTTTTATCGGGTTTGAACTTTAGGTATGGATTTTTTTTTATATAGGGAGCCTCTTTTTTCGAATAGGATCTTATGTGGTGTGAATTTAAATCAGTCGGATTTTAGTACATATACTAAGTACCGAAGGGAGATCAAAATAAAATAAGGAAAATGATCAAAAATACCTTTCAACTTTGTTTTATTGGTTAACTAAGCCCGTTAAAATAAAGTTATTTTTATCTCTTTCGTTACTAATTTCATTATTTGTGCCCCTCAATTGTATGAAAAGCACTAAATCAACTAAAATTACCCAATTTTAATCCGACCCACTTAATCATATGACTCATTTCTTTTACCCAAATCAACTTTGTTTTCCACCACCAACACCTTCACTTAAACCACCACCAAAGCCACCACCTTCTCCGAGATCTCCTCCATATAGGAAGTATTAAATAACTACGTAAATTAAAGTAGAACTACTCAAATTTAGAGTTCCAAAGTATCATTAATAAGGTCAGTTTAGTACAAACACCCCCAATAAAAGTTTTCTTAAGGATTGTGTTAGGTTATCATGGATCAAGTAGGCAAGTAATATGAAACGGAGAGAGTAATTCTATTTTTTCATCTGACATGATTAAGGCCACAAATTATATGTCATTTTGGTATATTTTTATTTAGCTTTAAAAACCACAATATTTCATAAAAATAATAATTAAATTTCGTAATAAGTTAAATTCAAACAAACAAATTGAAACGAAGGAAATATTGCTCTATTTTTTACCATATTAATCTCTCTCCACATTTTTTGTAATGGCAAAGATAAAAACTAATTACACCCCCTCCCCTCTCATTTCAAAATAAGTGAATTTTTTAGACAATGCAAAGCCATTAAGAAAAAAATTAGGACATAAAATAAACACCATTTTTCACTTTTGTCTTTTAGTTATTCTCAAATTATTCTTGAAAATATAAATAATTCAAAGTAAAATCATAAATATAAACAATTAACTCTCTTGATATTATCACCCAGTATATATAAATGAGGGGGGGAAAATCCATCAACTTTCTTTAACTTTAAACAATACCCTTAGTTTTAATTATGAAAAAAAAGCTCAATAATACACTTAATAATTTTAAAATAGAGGAAGTAATTAATTATATATTAATTTCTTTAAAAACAACTATTTTTAAATTAGTTGTTTTCAATAAACACAAACACCATTAAGAAAACAATTATTGATATAGATATTTTATCAAACTATCTCTATGTTTAGTATTAGGTCTTGAAAAATAATTTGGAGAATTAATATTTAATGTTAAGGCAAAAACATGGAAAAAATAATTATCTTTTTTTGTTATGTCAAAAATAATAATTAAAAATAGAAATCTATTTTAAAAATAAGTGACAAATAAAAGCAAACTAAGAGAGTATATATTACTTAAATCAATGTGCATGTAGTACATGTATCACGAAAATCAGGTCACTATCAAGTTAGGAACTTGCCAGTAATATAGTTTCAACAAAGTGTTTTTTTAACAATTTAGCCTGTAGAAAAATCCAAGTACTAAATCATGCTAAAATTATATGTTTAATAAGTATTAGTTACATTATTAAATATTTAAGAAAAATTAAAATTAGATTATGTATTTTAATTGTCTAAACCAATGTAAAATTAAAGAACAAATATTCAATATTATTGTCATTCTTAGTGTTGAATTGATTTTCTTTTTGCATTAGTATTAATTTGATTTTGGTTTAAGTTTTATTATAATTATCAACATCTATGAACTATAATCTTTATTGGACCATTCCGAATTCTAAGTTTTAAACTTGAAATAATATATTAAAAGATAAAAACTATGCAATAGTATAAGAAATATTTTAAAATTATATCAAAGTAAATATTTTTATGTATAAAATAAAATTTTAAAATTACATATATAATGCCGGATTGATTTGATCTCGGGTTGATTTTTTTTAGTTAAAACCAAATCAATCCAAATATAGTCGGGGTTTTTTTTTCCAATACCAAACCAAGTCAAACCAAACCACTAGTCAAATTTTTTTTCAATTTAACTCGGTTTACGACTTGATTCAATTTTTAATTTGATTTTGTACACTCCTATATCCCATCAAATGAGATAAGTTAGGGGCATTGAGACTATCGAAAGGCTTAACCTTATTACTTTTGTTGTTAGATTAAAATGTGTTTGAATCTAAATATATATTTAAATGAATAAGATATTATTTTTAGATTTGAATATTAGATAATTAAGATGGTTTATTCTTTAATATATATATATGCATAATTATTTATTTGTAAACATAAATAAATATACAGTTTTAATAAAAAGTAATTAAATATTGATAATATAAATTTAGTAATTAAAGTCATTATTTTAAAAAAAAGAATATAATATTTATGTTCGCTAATAATGATAGATGATTTGTAGCGGTGGTGGCGGTAATGATTGTTATTAGTGGCTAGTAATGGCCGTTGTCATGGTTATAATGGTGGAGGTGATTGATGTTGTACTAAATAAAGTAATAGTTATAGTTGATAGATAGTAGTAGTTGCGATGGTAAAGTTAGGTGATGGTAGTAATTGACGGTGTTAATAGTGGTGGATAAAAAAATATGTAATGATTGACGATGTGTTGGTGATAGTTGGCACACAGAGGTGGATCCACACCTATAAGTGGGGGTGCACGTGCACCTGTCATCTTCAAAAAAATTATATTTATATATGCATATATTATCTTGAGAAACTGACAGAAATTAGGATATAACTAAGGGGTCATTTGGTTGGGAACAAGTATCCCAGAATTAATTATCCTGGGATAACTTATCCCACCATGTATATGGGATAACTTATTCCATCAATATGGGATAAATGGTGGGATGAGTTATCCCAAACATGACAACCAAACAAGACACCATTTTTTTTATCTCAGGACTATTTATTCTTATCTCTCACACCAAATGACCCCAACAATTTACCCATGAGAAGCATATGAGTGTCCTTGTGCCGTTGATACAAGTCAGAGGAATCACCCAGAAACTTGGGTTCAAGTCTAACTAAAGCCCCTTCTCACTCTTTTTTTTTTTAAGTTTATCTTAGAACTCATATATATTTGAGTTAATATAATATTCCTGCACCTAAAGCAAATATTATTCACATAAAATATAACTTAATGATTAATACCTACTCAAGCTAAATAAATATTAAAATTCTAATATAAATATAGACACCTAATAATTTAAGATCCTAAATTTCAGAGTAGGATGACAATAGTTACAAAAAGCCAAATGAAAATCTTCATTTGGACATACCATATTCAATCATTAGTCTACTCTTTTTGTTTTTTTTCACTTAAAATAATATTATAGGGAAATGCACTTGTCAAATGGAACCAAATTACTTACTGTATTTGTTTTCTTGTTCACAAAAAGACAATGGCAGATTGATTGGTCAATTGATTTATTTTTTAAAATTTATTTAGGATCATCTTTATTGACCATAGAAAAAGTAATTAAAAAAAATTAACCATTGTTATAAACGTGGTTGATTATGTTGATTAAGCTTTGAAAGTGGTGAAGAATGATTGGTAGTTTGGTGATAGTAGTTAATGATCTTAGACCTATGTGTGGATTCAAAATTTAAAGACGTCGGTGATATCATTATCTTACTATAGGTGTTATTAAAATTTTCAATGATAATCAAAGAATAATATTATATCGAAATAATTACTAATGGGCTATGAAAGTGGCGAATATGAGTAGTTTGGCGATAGTACGTAGTTAATGACCATAGATGTTTATAGGTGGATTTAGGATTTAAAGACATCAAATATAATTATATTAATATAAGTGTAGAATTTTTTTCAATAATGACTAAAGAATAATATTATATTGAAATAGTCACTAATGATAAAAACACAAGTATATATGTATATAAATAAAAATGATTTGTGCAAACTGTATATTGTTGCAGGTTCGATTTTCGGCTCACTTGTTGCTTTTTACTTTTTAAGTTATTTAAAATTTCTTTAATAAAACTAATTATAAGTGACATTTGAGATTCAATCCCAAAACTCAAGTACGAGAAACTACTACTACAACCAACATGTTAGGGTGCACAACTAAGTTTATAGTAGTTTCTCAAGATATATACATATTATTTTTCGAAATCAATGAATGCACATGCATCACAATTATTCAATGTGTGTTCGTCTTTGATCAAAGTAATATCGTTGAAATGTTTATTCAAAAAAATTCTACAAATTAAAGATAGAAGTTCACCATCATGATAAAATCTATCCAAACTTTGTATTCGAAAAAAGTATAATATAATATGATATAATACAACACAATATGATACATAAGTATGGTACGTATAGTGGTCACATGTTTACTTGTCTAGTTTACAAATAAAAAAAAATTATCACTTAATTCTTCATTTATTCTTATTATTAACTATAATCACTTCTCAAAATATTAAATTTATTATGTTTAAAAAGTTATATAATAAAATTGTTATTACATTTATTATTCCTCAAAAAGGTATCAAATTACCATTAGACGAATAAAATAAACGAAAGACATACCAGATCTGTTTTTATAAGTAAATCAAGAAATAGGAACTTACATGTAGGCAACGATAGAGCTACAAAACGAGCCAATGATTATGAATTCAATAACTAAAATGAGTTAATGATTTGGTGGCAAATTCATAATTCTAAATTTTAAATTATGATTTTGCTTCTGAGTTAAATTTCGCTCATTTGGTCTGCGCGGTCAAATCGGCTCTCCTGCCTGTGTATCTCATGCCCTGTGCCGTTGATCTGTCTGATGGGAGAGATCCACAATTCCTTTATTTCAATGTGTTGTATCCTCTACAGAGGCGGAGTACCCTCTATTCAATATATGATTTCCTGCCCGGAAGGGTATGGAAACATTGAATTCGCCAATTTACGAGTGAAGATTCAAAGAGATTTGTCTTAAGTTTGACAGAACTAAACTGAATTCAGAAACTAATATTAAAAGGTGCTTCAAATAATTAGCCTGCAATTCGGGTGTAGCTCACAAATACTTAATTTGGAATCGTCATTTAATTAGTACTTGTTTCATGTATATGTAATGTATCGCTATGTATATGTAATATATCGATATTGTATAAATAATGTATATTCATGTATAGATAACGTATATACATTATTGCTATACTAAAGTACACATTTCATATATGTTGTTTATACAATAAAATATACAATATTGCGGATCAAAAAAAAATTCAATCTCAATCAGTTCAAATCTCTTTCAAAGAAGAAAAAAACATTATAATAGCTAGAAGAAGAAGACGAAAATAAAGCACAAATTGCACTCACTTACAATTGACAAGTACTATTGAATGATTATTTTTTATATAAATTGATAATTAAATTATTTTGAATAAAAATTTATGATTGAAGGATCATTTTGCTTAATTATCTCTTACTTAAATGACACTATCAAAATTGAAAGGCCCATGAAACTTTTACCATTTCTTCTTCTTTTCTTTTTTTTAATTTTTTCAATATGCTAGGCCTACGAAATAGCCCAACCCAATAGTCTCAATACACTTATAATTAGTCTCAACATATAGATTTTTATTATTATTATTTATACATTATAGTTTAATATTTGTAAATAATTTGTCTTTAAGCCCTTATGATGTGATATTATTAGGCCATTAACAAAAATTGTGATAGATCAATGATAAGTATCTCTTAATCCTTAGTCAGAGGTTTCAAGTTCAACCTTTGAAGGATATAGAATCGTCTCTGTTAGAAAGTGTCTGTCACGACCCAAAAATGGATGTGATGGCACTCGTCTTAACCCACCAAGACAAGTTAGCCTAAAACTCAACCATTTCAATAAAATGCGGAAATTTTTATAATAAACTCAAAAATACCCCCAAAATCTGGTTGTCACGTGTACAAGCCTCTAAAGTATTACAATTGAATCAAAGAAAAATACAAGTCTCATATGACATTGTTTCTAGAGTAGAACAAGATCATAAACAGGAGTAAGAAGGATCGCTGAGAAGACAAACAACTACCTCACAAATCTCCCAGAAGCCTCGGAAAAGAAAAGAATGACAAGTACCACAAAAATCCAGGCTCGTAACCTACAAAAATTTGTAGAAGCAAGGGGTGAGTACCAAACCACAC
>JAJOOS010013370.1:0-39565 GCA_029582725.1 Solanum chiquidenum
TGTACAAAGAGGATGAACTTTTAGAAATAAGTAAATTTATGAGTTCATAGTACTTGCCTATCAGCAACTTCACCAATAATGGGCAATCCATTCCGAACTTCAGGAGAAAGAATATGTTGACCTTCACGCTCTTCATTCAGAATATTCATATTCATCCTACCACATTCATCGTTCAACACTTGTTGGTCATCACATAAATTATGATTCTCCACCAATTTTTCAACCATGTAGATCCTTAAAACACCTCTAGGTTCATCTTCCAAATAAGTACTTAAACTAAGTTGATCATTTATCTTAAAAGGAGCCGTTTTCTGCTTTTCACCACAACTATGCAGGTAAGTGATCACAATATCTTCCAACTCACAATTTAATTTACAACAAGTAATGATTTTATTAGCAAAATCATCATATGCAATATCTCGATGCACAATCATTGCGGGCAATTCTTTACTCTTCCAACGCCAAATATAACGATTGTTGGACTCAACCCATTCACCAATACAATCAACTTGTACTACTATTCTATCTCCCATTAATGATGTTGAAGATACCTGAAAATATTGTAACTTAGAACTAAAAAATTGATCATTAAAAAAATTATATTAAAATATCACAATTGTTGTAAGTTATTCAGCTGCTGAAATATATATAGTAGTTGCGGTAATTTATTCAACAACAACATTCAGCAATTGTTGTAAATTACTGAAATAATCATATCAGTTGCTGAAAATTATTATACATCAGTGGCAAGAACAATAATACAAAAATCAAATTTTTAAATGAATAATACACACAAACAATACTATTAACTTGTTAAAATGATTGAAAATTATCAGTTAAGAAGTAATTTCTAAAGTTTAGACCTTTTCAAATCACGTGTTAAATTAAAATTTGAGATTTTCCCATCTCAAATTCTTCAAATAAGAAATCTACAATAGGCTGCAACACCAATAAAAGAACAACAAAAGAAGAAGAAGAAGAAGAAGAAGAAGAAGAAGAAAAAGAAGAAGAAGAAGAAGCGCTAGTGATGAAGATTAGAAGCAAAAAAAATGTGAAAAGAGCGGGATGTTAGAAGAAAACAAAAAAAAAACTGATTTGGGGGTTTTCCTATTTTAGAAATCATGATTTTACTTAAATTTGGGTGAAAGTGTAAAAACAAAAATTTGAGAACCTATTTAATTATTTTTAAAAATTAATTAAAAATTTATCACTTACACTTAATAATTAAAACTAGAGTCGCTCTTTTTATATTTCAACACTTTTTTGTCGCCTATAATTCATTCTCCCAAGTTTCTGGCAAGTTTATTTAGCAGTTAGCCAAGTGATGAGCATATGATTACTGCTAATGTTTAATCAACTGCTCATTTTCTCCCTTTTCTTCTTTCCATTTAAACCCTAATCCTTTGCTTCTATCTATCTATGGATCCTCGTCGACCTTCTCGCCTTATCGATCCAAAGGTTCGTCGGGTGGGTTTTTTCGCACCCGACCCGGATAACCATCCTGGACTTGCCTCATCTCCCTCCGGCAACTCTTCATCGCCGGCGATGATCTCTCACGCCTTCGACAGCGTCTCACAAGCTGTGCCTGTGCCCAATTCTACGTTGTCGCGGCCTCGACGGACTTCTTTTGACGAAAGTGAGCAATTGGTGGTTGGAAGTTACAATCCTATGCAGTCCGTGCTGGGAACTTCACCGGCATCCAGCGGAATTGGTGTAGACGGCGATTTTTCTGAGGACTCTTCCCAATGGGTTCGTTTAACTGATGGTTTCGGTTTGACTTCACCCGCGATATCAATGACTGAGTTGAAAGACGATCGGGATACCTCAGGCATGGGTAATCTAGAAATTTTATATATTATTGCATTTGGAGTTAACATAGCGGTGCAAAATAGGCATACATTATGATTCCCTCAGTTTTAGTTTAGGGATTTTTAGCGCTAGATAATGTGGAAAATGTCCTGTTGTATTTGTTAAAAAAATTGAATATGTATGTGGGAAAATTAAAAAAAGGAACTTTTGTGCATTTCCTTCTCTGCTCGATGTGGACTAGATGATATTGTAGATTTAAATTCCTGAACCCAGTCCGAAATACGAATTGGACACTAAATCCTGCTATTTTATGTAGCTGTACTCTTCTGATACCATGTAGTGTGCACATTCAGTAGCATCTTGCAATTTTAGCTTTATGCGTGGGAGTTTATATGATAATCTTTGATGCTATATTAGGATGACATATGGAGCATTATTACTGATGTAGTTCAAGGTTTGTCTGGGTTATCATTTCTGAGTTCTCACATCTTAAGAGCAATAAGAATGCCAGTGCTAAATAACACTTCGTGCTTGCATTATCAGCACTAAACTCCTTTTTTGGTTGATTAACAACAGTTGGGTTCGCTGAAAGGAGAGTTCTCCTCCCTCTAAAGAATTTTGATCTTGCCAGAACCAGTGTTTCTCAGATGAAGATAAAAGATCTTTTCTCTTGCAGAACGGGTCAATGCACTAGTGGCTGAAACACCAACTGAAGTAGAAAGAAATGCAAAGTCACTGAAAGAGAAGACCACCAAAGCTGAAAGGCGTGCACTGCAGGAGGCTCAACGAGCTGCAAAAGCTTCTGGAAAAGGTTTCAATCATCTTCCCTTATCAGTTAGGAAAGCAACTACTATACATTATCTCCACATAGAGGAGCAGGGCGGAAGCAGGGATTTTAAAGTTTCTTTTCTTTCCGATAAAACTTTGGTAAACCGGTTTGTCCTTATTATTTAGATTTCATCTGGGGCTAACTTGTCTGGCACACAAATTTGTTTCATTTGTCCGGTACCTACATTGGATCCCTAACTAATCCGGATTCGTGCCAGTAAGGCCCATTTAAGGGGGAATTGCTCCCTATCAGTTTTTTTTCCATACCCAAGTCTCGAAGCCTATACTCTGGTCAAGGGTAGAAGGATCCTATTCATCCCATCCCAACCCGGATTAGTTTGGGCTCCAATGTAGGTACCAGATTATTTGGTGTTATAATTTCTATTATATTGCTTCTCTCTTGTTAAAGGATAATTTAGTTTATTCAATATTCTGGCTTTTTGAAACACCAATCTTATGTTGTTAGATAGTCATGCTTGACCCCCCCCCCCCGAAACCACCCCACCACCCACCCCAACCAAAATAATAAAAAGGATAGTATACTGATGGAGGATAAAGTATATACTTGGTATGTTTTTATATAACTTTGGTTTTGTGAGATTCTGTATGGGTTATTCTCCTAGTCGACCTCTGATATTCTTCCAGAGAAAAGTTATGCCGTCACCTGGCATCTCTTGCATGTGTGATTAGCATTATTTTTGAATAGCCATCGCTTTGTGTTGTTGAGGATGTCCCGTTGTATGTCTCTGAGTAAAGTCATGATATGCACTAACTAGCTATGCACTGTGCATGTGTTTGTAATCCATAAATTCCCCAGGACAAGGTAAGTCAATATCTGAAGGCTTGCATTTTCATTTGAAGCCACCCAATAGTGTCATCAACTTTTTTAAGCCTTCATTAATTGTTTCCAGGTTTTAAGTTTTATATTACATATTTCTAGAATTTCTGACCATGGGGGATTTTGATAATTTTGGTTCTGTCCAGTAGCTCCTCCAACCTATTATTTGTCTACCCTTTTTGGCCATAAATAAATCTTGTTCTCAGCTGTAGAAGCTGCTTTCATTTTGTCAATATCTATTAGTTATGCATGACAGCATGAGCTTATAGTATTCTGTTCTTGAATAGTTTTCCCTGTCCCAACATATGCATTTTGTGGCCTCAAAGATATCAATTGGTTCATTTTGTATGGTCTTTCTTTTTTTGAAACACAAGTATTGGAATGATATGGGTTTAAATGGAGCAACATGAATATTGAGGATTCATATAGTCGACCAAAAGTCTACAACTAGCTTTGAATTGAAGTGTAGTAGTAGTAGTTGTTCTTTCTTTTTTTCGAAACATGAAGAAAGGTTTAGTATTGTGGCATTACCTTGGAAAGATTTCTGAACAGTGAAAACATTTTAGTAATTGGTAGCTTTCAAAATCTGTATCCTCTAATTAATGTTAGGTTAGGAAATCTTTTTGCTGAGTTGTTAAATCATCTTTCTGAAGATGTAGTTTATTTTGTTATCATATATAGCTGGGGAAAAATCTGTGGTAAAGTTACATGGACAGTCTGGTAAACCTGCTAAGCAGCCTCCACAAAAGAAAGATGGTGGACCAGTGATGTCATCTGCAGCTATTTCTGAGACAAAAGGAGGTGACCGACCACCAGAGAAGGATCGCAAGAAAGATGTACCAGCTCCTAGGATGCAATTTGATGATAAGAATCGTGTTGAAAAAGCTAAGAAGCGTGCACTAGTTAAAAAGATTGAAGCTAGAAATCGAGTAGAATTGTTTCGGCATTTACCGCAGTATGAACAAGGAACTCAGCTACCTGATCTTGAATCAAGGTTTTTCCACCTTGACACCATGCATCCTGCAGTTTACAAGGTAACCTCCTCCACCCCGTCATTTCCCATTTTCATTTATTTCTGCTTTAATTTGGGAAACCATTTCAAGGAAATAGTTGTCTAACCCACTAAGCTTGTTTTGGAAGACTTTATTCAGCAAAGTGAGAACTAAGAAGGAGATTTACACTTATCATCTTCCTTGGTGAGCATGTATCTGTCTTCTGATGCACTAAGACTATCACCACCAGACTGCCCCCAAGGCCTTGCTCGAGTGAGGATTTGTGACTTAGGTTGCAGGTTCAAGCCCCACACCATGCAAAGCGAAGCTCGGTATTTAAGTGGAGAAGGGTAGAGGGGCGGGCCCATTATCCACCGAGTTTAGAAGGCTGTGATTGGTCCAAAGGGTGGCGGGTCACCGTTGGATATCTCGGTTATCAAAAAAAAAAAAGAGAGAGACTATCACCACCAGACTGCTGAGACGACTGCTGTCTTGACTTTCACCTTTTGTGTTTCTCTTCTAACTAATTATAATGCCTCAATCCCAAGCTAGTTTAGAGTTTGTTGTATGAATCATCTATATTCGTTTTGCTTTGAACCAGTTTCATTCGGGTGCTCAATAAGTTAGGTTTCTCTAATACTAGTGATCCCCTGCATTTTCCATTGACATAGAAATCTCTAAATAAACTTGAATGAACTTTTAGCGAGCATTGAACCTAATGGAAGTGTAGTAACATGTCTAAACCTTAATCCTCATTAGTTTGTAATGCTTATATGGATTTTTGCTTCCTTTTTATTCGATCTTTTGCTAAGTTTCATGAACTCCAAGAAATTGTAAGCCTTTGGAGACAACTTCATTCTACTCGTCCCTTTTAATCCATCAAAGCACCATGGTGCCTCACTTGGACGGATACATTTGGAGATATAAGTAGGATATGGTTAAACCATCTCAAGCAACCTTCTCTTATTTTGTCTTCTACAATGTTCTTACTTTAGGAAAGAGATGATCTAATCTCTGAGCTACAGGCTCTTTTTTAAATTTTAGCATTTATAATTTTCCTACTGTAGGTTAATTTTATTTTCTTGAACACATCATTATACAATGTAATTTTTAGGGTAAATTTTTGTACAACTGCCAGTCTTAATTTGTGATTAGATATGGACTTCAAAGCATTGTTAATTCGAGTATGATATTAATGTATTAGAAATGTTGCACATATTCATGATTGATTGTGAACATCTTACCAGGTCGGATTGCAGTATTTGGCTGGAGATGTAGTTGGGGCCAATGCTCGCTGTGTTGCAATGCTACAAGCATTTCAACAAGCCATCAAAGATTACTCTACACCTCGTGAAAAAGCTCTAGGTAGAGATTTAACAGCAAGAATCAGTGGCTACGTATCATTTCTTAATGAGTGTAGGCCTCTTTCTATTAGCATGGGGAATGCAATTCGCTTTCTGAAAGCTCGTATAGCCAAGTTATCTTTAACTCTTTCTGAGTCAGAAGCAAAAGCTGCTCTTTATTCAGATATTGAGCGCTTCATGAATGAGAAGATAGTATTAGCTGGCAGAGTAATAACAAGACAGGCAGTTATGAAGATCAGAGATGGTGACGTTCTTCTCACGTATGGTTCTTCCTCTGTTGTTGAGATGATTCTGCTA
Source organism: Solanum chiquidenum (assembly GCA_029582725.1). Taxonomy (NCBI): domain Eukaryota; kingdom Viridiplantae; phylum Streptophyta; class Magnoliopsida; order Solanales; family Solanaceae; genus Solanum; species Solanum chiquidenum. Next base: position 6,129 of record JAJOOS010013370.1, read on the forward strand.
CATGCTTATGAGCTTGGGAAACAATTCCGTGTAATAGTGGTTGATTCTCGCCCTAAATTTGAAGGCCGGGCACTACTTCGGAGGCTGGTGAGGAAGGGCCTAAGTTGTACATATACTCATATAAATGCTGTTTCTTACATTATGCATGAAGTCTCTAGAGTGTTCATGGGTGCTGAATCTGTATTATCTAATGGAACTGTGTACTCTAGAATTGGGACTGCATGTGTTGCTATGGTTGCTCATGCATTCCGTGTTCCTCTGCTGATTTGTTGTGAAGCTTATAAGTTTCATGAGAGAGTACAACTTGATTCTGTTTGTTCCAATGAGCTGGGTATGTCCTATTTATAGATTATCTTTCCTGCCATATATTGCAACGTTATATGTTGTTTTATTGTTTTAACTCAATTGCAGGTGACCCAGATGTCATTTCCAAGGTTCCTGGTAGATTGGATGTCAATTATTTGGATAACTGGACAAGTAATGATAATATTCAGCTTCTGAATTTGATGTGAGTGATTTTCTTCTTTGTCTTCTTTCACAACTGAAGGATAAATTATAGTTCCCTTTGATCTTTATAAAGCTCTCTGTGTGCTTTTGTCCTTATTTTATTAAATGGAGTTCTTAGTGATGGAGATTTTGTTATGGTCGATTCCTTAGCTTCTTTCCGCACCATGTGCATTTATACATTACAAGGGTGTCGGGATGGGAACAAGAAACGTAACTGATGTCTGGGAAAACTTTCTTGACATCAAGAAAGAAAAAGGCAGAACTTTAATTTTATGAAGAATTATGGAGTAGAAATTCACAAAAACAAAAAAATCTTCTAGAGCTACCAAACATTTGGAAGAATAAACAAAGTTGTCCTTGAGCCAAGAGGAAAAGTCATTCCTCACTGCTCTGGTCCTCCTAAAATCACTGCCTCGACACCTTTGTAAGTTGACTTGCTTAAAGTTTCAGGACTTAAAACAGTTATTTAAGAAATTGAATATCATTGTGAAGTGTGAACAAGAAATGAGTCCAAAAACTAAGATGCATTGTAGTGCAAATACTAGTTCAGAAAATGTAAAAGTGAATCCTAATACACCAGTCATAGAGAAAGTGCAAGTCCTAAGATGATGTTGAAGAAGTATGGACAAATGTAGAAGTAGTTACTTTTTCTCAGAGAAGTTTTTAGTCTTAAAAGGAAATTAGAAAAATAGATTTTTCTCATTCATCTAATACTTAAGTACATGACTTTAACAGGTATGATGCTACTCCGTCAGACTATATCTCAATGATCATTACAGATTATGGAATGGTAAGTGTATTTCACAAATTTGATTTCAATCTGAGTTCTTTAGGTTTCCACATGGAGTATTAGATGCATATTTGATTGCTGCAATGTGAAGTCTTAGAGAGTTGTATCCTCTTACCCCTGCTCATTTCATGGCATTTTGGTGTTTTCCAGATACCAACGACAAGTGTACCTGTGATTGTGCGCGAGTATGGGAGAGAACACCTCCTGATCTAAATTGTCCTGTTTGGATGTGGCAAAGAAGGAACAACTACCAACTTACTGGCAATTTTTGCTGTCAGATAACAACACCTTATAGGAAATGAATGCTTGCATTAAAAATTATTTACCATATTAAAAAAAAAAGAATGCATGCATGCATTAATTTTTTTGTCTTGTGAGATCATAGAAATTTGCACAGTTCTCAGTAAGATGTTTCTTTTTGTTAGATTATATTTGCATAGTTCCCTGATAAAAATAACTAGGTCATAGTTGTCTGGTGAGTTGGACGGATTCCTTGTATATTTCAATGCTAAATTCCGCAATTTTTTTTTAGATTGTCGTGCAATTAGCTTCACAAGACAATTGCTAGACAAAAGCTTTACTAGAATAGAGACTTCTGGGATCTGAGCTTTTAATTAGGGGTGTGTATCGGTTCGGTTTGGTTTTAAGTATTATCGGTTCGGTTTATCGGTTTTTGGTTTTTAAATATGCTAAATCGATAACCAAATCAATAAGATATTTGTTATCGATTTTTGGTTTATCAGTTTTAGGTCTTTAACGGTTCGGTTTTCGGTTTAATCAATAAGAAAATGCTTTCAAAATAAATATATGACTTATCCAATAATTTACCGCGATACGCATACATCGAAATAATCATCCCAAACGGGACAACATGGATCAACTTGCTGTATTTTGGTCATCACAACAAAGTCTTGGTCAATTTTTGATCACCATAATATATAAAACGAGGTCCCCTTTATGCAATAAAGAGAATCAAATAAAATCAAATCATAGACAAAAGTCAAAACAGTATCAAATGAGGCCATGCTTATGGTAAATCATATATAAAGAAAAGACTCAACTAAATGAAGTTCTTACGTTATTGTTATAAAAAAAAACGCAAAATCTGAATCCCTGACGTTAATCAAATTGCAGATATTTACAATTGTGTAAAAGCTAATATTAGTCAATTATAAACTAACTAAAGAAAATAAGTAATACTAAAAAGTAAAACCTAAAGGTTAAATAGCTAAAAGTAGAGAGGAGAGTTAATTGTTAAGTAGTGTTAATTGTTGCGTAAAGTTTTTATATTTTAAGTCTAATATACTATTAATTATATTAATATTTTTTGTTTAATATATTATATATATGTATAACTAAAAATTAAAATAGTAAATTATTATATTCTTAATGAGTTATCGGTTAACCCAATAATCCAATATTAAAAAACTAATAACGAACCGATAACCCAATAATTTATTTTTGTAAAATCATTAAATAACCGCTAACCCAATAACCCAATAACAATAAACCAATAACATTTTTTTTGGTTCGATTTATCGGTGGGTTCAGTTTTTTCACAACCCTACTTTTAATGTCTGGTAAAATCATTGTCTGGGTTTCTATCTCTACATGTATGATTGTATGCCCACAGAAACGGCTCTTTCAGATAAGCTACGTCTCAATTCCAAACTTTTTTCAGGTCAGTTATATGATTTGCCTGTTCATTTTATGCTATCAGCCCGTTCAGCACTAATTTATCTTGATTTGTCAATAGCCGTTAACCTATATTTGCAATTTTCCTTCTTTTTCCCTGACTTTGGGATTACCATATTTTTGAAACTCACATGAGCAAAGTTCTGTTGAATTTTATAGATTACAGTCTTCTTTTTCTTCAATAGGAAAATATCTTTGTACTACAATGTGAATTTGTGTAGTTTCTTGGGATAGTTATCAATATACCATTCGGCTATTTAGTTTATTAAAAATGGCTGAAGTATACACATATACACTGTGTTTGTAAATGGTATTTATACGTATGTATATTGTATATATAGGTGTGTATAGATATGTCTATTATTATAAAATATACCATGCATAAATATTTTGTAAACTAGCAGCATAAAATATTACGCATGTTTAGGCAAGCTTATGGGGAAATAATATCCTAGATGGTCAATTGCATCACCCCATATGTCAAATACCAAGGTCATCTTTTATAAGTTTTTGCACTGATTGTTCCTCAAACGGACTAGTGTTTAATTTTTATCTTTGCTACTCAACTCATGAAATATTTTATCTTTACAACCCACAATGGTTTGTAAACTAGATAGCACAAAATATGCTCTTTTAGCGAGCCTCTTTGGACTAGTTCTTTTATTATAACTAAATAAATTAATATCAGAGTTGCTCTTGCATTTACAATTTTTTTTTTATATATATAATCAAAGTTATGACATGCAACAAAGTAGAAGAGATTTTTAGATAATCACCTATTTATACTATGATTAATTGGATATTTTTTTTTTGCTCCTTCGATTACAAATATCTTAAAGTTCAAAATAATATAAAATACACTAATGTAGCAAATTTAAGTAGCATCTACTGCTGAAGTGGAAGATAAATAAAATGTTTCAGATCAAGTATCTGAAATAGAAGAACAAATATTACACTTCTAAAGAGATATCAAGTTTTGTTATTTTCTACATGAAAAAACTTGCTCCATAGTAGAATAGTATAACTAAAAGAGTTATTCTTTATCATCAAATAAAAAATAGAAGAAAATATTCAACATGAATAATTGTCTCTATTTAATCAAGTTCGAGAGCAAGAACTAACTTTGAACTTATTTTGAAGTAGAAAAGAGCTAAATTAATTTATTGGCTTAGAAGATTTAAAGCAAGACCCAAAGAAAATGAAGGGGGAAAATCAATGAAGAAAGTGTTAAGAGCTCAAGATTCAACCAATAGTTTTCCCTTAGAAACTTTTCTTTCATTCTAAAACGAGGAAAGAAGAATTGAAACACACACAATATATGTTTTGTCAAGAAACTCTCTGCTATTCAATCAATGCACGACCGTTGTAGTACAACTTATATAGAAGCACTAGTTCTATCGAGAATCATGAATTCCTTAGACTTAAGTATTTTAGATACATAAAATACACTTACAATAATATGTATCTCTTAGAGTTGTATAATTATCCAACTTCATCACATAATGACCCTTCAAACGAAAGGTGGATAACCAACTTTAAGTTTGTCCCTTAAGAGTTGGAAATGGATAGCTAACAACGGCATGATGAAGACATCGACTAGCTGATCTTAGAAAGAGATGAATTACAAAAGTAGGTATTTCCTCACCACCTTATCCTAATCCCCTACAAAATGAAAATCAATTTCCACATGTTTTGTATGCGCATGGAATATGAGATTAACAGATAAGTATGTAATACCAATGTTGCCGCACCATAAGATAGGAGCTTTAGTTAGACAAACATCAAGTTCATATAAAAATGACTAAATCCAAGTTAGCTCGGCATCGACATCATCTAAAGCTTTATAATATTATGATTTAGTTGAAGACCTAGAGATTGTACATTTTTTCTTTGACGATCAAGACACCAAAGCAGATCCGATCCCATGAATATAAATTATCCATCCATCGATTTTCAATCATCCAATGAACCAACCCAATCAACATCAGTAAAAGCTTGAAGAAACTGAGTTTTACACTTCAAAATGAAGAGATACATGACATTAATGTGTTGCATGTATCGCAATATCCGTTTGGGAACAACTTACTAATTTATGAAAGAATTATGCATACAGTAACACACTTTATTCACCACAAAAGAGAAATCTAGATGAGTGAGAGTGAGGTACTGAAGAGCTCCCACAATGTGTCTAGACGAATCATGAAAAAGAGAGGTGTCATTTTTGTGAAGATTTGTAGACGTGGACATAGGTGTCGCTAGTTGCTTACATAGTTCCAATAAGCAGAAATATAGTGATGCTGGGATAAAGAGAGTCCAACCTTTGTACGTGCAACTTGGATGCCAAAAAAAAGACTCAAGGGTACAAGATCTCTGATAGAGAAGACAGAACCCAGTCTAAGAATAATATTCTACAAGAATGTGAAATCACTCTCAATAGATATTAGGGATAAGGGTTTAAAAAATACCCCAACTTTGGTCGAATTTGCTGTTGCGATACTAAACTTTCATGAGGACCTATTACCTCCCTAGACTATTTAATAGTGTATTTTTTACCCCCGAACTATTTAATAGTGTATTTTAAAGGTATATATGTGCCCACGGGACACATTACTATTTGTAATTTTGCATTATTTTTTATGTCCACGTGGGCAAATATATATGTTTAAAATACGGTATTAAATAGTCTAGGGAGGTAATAGGTCCTCATGAAAGTTTAGTATCGCAACAGCAAATTCGACCAAAGTTGGGGTATTTTTCAGACCCTTATCCCTAAATATTATATCATCTACATACACAAGCATGTAGGCCTTGATTCCATAAACAAAAAGAGAGGTGATAACACTCAAATCACCCTCAAAAACCAATTAAAAGAGTGAGCGGTCGTAGTCAATTAAATACCCAACAAAGAGTCGGGATCGAATTCCAAAGGTAATGGTATTTCGTAGAGAATTCCTTATCAAGAAAATTGGACTTTAAATTAGCTCATTTATACTAGTGAGACAATTGGGTGGATGGTACCACCAACTTAATATAAAGCTTTAGTTATCAATTATCACAATAAAACTAAAATTTAAATGAAATCAAGAGTTAAAAAGCAATCTAGGGGTGCGGGGATTACAAATCAATGTCACATAGGGGTGATTGTGTTTATAGTGATGGGCATTCATGAATAGGCTAAGTCATCGTCATTGACGCTAATCATCTTTGGATCTCAAAGCATCTATGATTAGAATCTCCTTTCGGTCTAATCTATATGTTATTTCTAAACAACTCAATACCTTACTCTACTCTCTCTTTCAAGAATAGGAAAAATAGATTCGATCCATAACCTCTTTTTCAAGCAATCTATAGACATTAAACCTAAATTGCTAGTACTGAACTAATTATCCACTCCAATTAATCTTTTTCGAGCATCAACCGGAGATCGGAAGTAGGAATTAAGTTTGCAACCTTAAACCATAATTTAACCCCATGGTAATTAGACCAAATTCATGCATGAACAGTAACAAAACAGAGCATATATAACACAATACCCACTACATTAAATCTACTCAACCCCATTTGAGCACCCCTAGATCTTGGGGTTTTAGCCCCCCATCACAAAAAGTAAAGAAAGTATACCTTCCATGAAAGCCATGGGTAATTTTGAAATCAAGAAATTCAGAGTAAACCCACTTTGAATTTAACTTCAATTTATCAAATTCAAACTTCAAATTGTAAAACCCCAAGAAAGCTAGAAAAAAAGTGTTCTTTCAAAGGTAAAGTATTCTCACTTCTCAAAACTCTCTAGTCTGACTCTGCAATTGAACTAATCGAACTCCCTCACAATTTTACCTTTTGGGCTATTTATATTTTCTCAAAATTTAGCCCAAAAATCTACTGTATAACTGATTCAACAACGTTAGTCTAGTTCTCCAAGCCTGATTGGTGACTCACCCTTCTCTCCTCAGATCGTCTTGTGAGGCTCTATGTTTTAGGTGTTTGAACCTCAGTTGGAGAACTCACTTGAATCAGCCTTCACGTTCAACGAATCACCGAATACCACCTTAGTCCGCCGCTCAAGCATTAAATCTTTATCTTGCACACTGTCACTTTAGGCGATGTGCGTCAGGACCGTCATTCTAACTCGGCGCATGACCTTTTTTACTAGAGTTTTCCGACCTTCTGTAGACACAAGTGTTATGCACTGTCAATTTGGGGGAGGTCTTGCTCAGTTGGCGATTTGTCCTTCATGTTAGGCGATCAACAATGTTCACTTTGCACTTCTTTTTGTGTTTTTGTCCATTCTTTCACACATCAGTCCTTGCCTTGTCCATTGTCTTCATAGCTGCAAATCATCAATATTTGATTACTAAAGGACAAAGTCAGGCATTGAAGATACTAAATATTGAGCTAAATGAACCTTAAATGAGTGTAAATCTACCACTCATCAATACCCAAACTTAAACGTTTGCTTGTCCTCAAGTAAATCAAGAATACAATAAGCTAAATAAGGGTGTCTACAATAGTACTCAATGAGAGCTAGCATGAAAGTGCCATAGCAAGATTACTCTCAATAGCATGTTACCTTAAATTATGATAAAAAAGCTTCAAATGATGACTAGTTAGTCTCAACACAAGCTCAATATCACTTTAGCTTCTTGTCTAATGCAAGAACATGTTTCAACAAATGCATTCAAGTGCCCTCACATCAAGAACGATTTCATGCTCTCACAAAGCAAATCAATAAAGGTCATAGGAATCAATGCAACTCTCACTCTCTCAAAAGAGAAACATATGCAAGCTTTGTCTCATAGGTTTGCCAATATTTTCCAATCATCACACAACTTAGTTAATGCGAGATCTCAAGGATCTTTTAGGCTTGTAATAGGGCTGAGGATTAGGTATGGTCAATTTGGATTGGTGACTTATACCTTTTTCAAAGCATTGTTGCAATCATCATCACCTCTTCTCAAGTTCTTCTTCTTCTTTTCATTTGAGAACTCGAACCAACTTTTAACTCAATTTATTTGGAATCCCCCTTTATTTCATTCACTTCTCTTTTTCATTTTCATTTTTCCCAGCTATTTCCATCATAATGTTAATATATACACATAATTTTTTCAATTTTTTTTTTATAAAGAGGGTTTCCTTCTTTTTGCAAAACTTTCAGATTTGAGTCTCATTTCTTATTCCTTTTTCCTTCACTTGGCTTTCACTCGTCCTTCCTTTCCACATCCCCAACTTAGGCTTTTGACATAAGTTGGCTATTCACTCATCACAATGCTTCAAAAAGGATTTTTGGTGAGAAGATAAAGATAATTTGGTTCAAGAGGCTTCTTTTGGTTGTCAACAAATAAGTTAGGTTCAATTGGTGCCAACATGGATTCACACCCTCACAAGGTAGTCACAAAAGACTTTATGGACAATTTGGTCCTCTCATTGAATTTCCCCCCCAAGATCATGTCTCACATTCACCAAGATTAACACAATTGGACTAACAAGGAAATTTCTAGGACTCCACATGCATACTTTCAAGTAAAACCTCACCACATATGGCACTTCAAAATACACTCATTTAGCACATTTCAAAAAGATCAAAAGTGTACATGTGATGTTAATTGCAAGGCTCACATCAAAACATAGTTAGTCAAAACAGATTCAAAGGGATCGCTCAAAGGTGTAATCACATCGATTTTGTTCTCGCAACACCAATCACTACGCATCATAAGTACTATTTAATACATCGATATTGAACAAAATCGATTCTCAAATTGTTATCAATGAAAACTTTAAACATTTCACGATTTGAACTAATGGGGGGTTGCAACATCAAGGGAGAAAGAGAAAGAAATAAAGAGACACACACTCTAATATAAACAAACAATCAAACTATAATTGTTCAAAATACGAAATGACAAAAATACAATCAAAAGGGAAATATTGGCACGAAGATCCTTACCCCAGCAAAAATAGAATGCAGTGTCCTCAATGCAAAATAAGTAAAAATACTGGGAGGCTGAGAGAAAGGATCCCTCTGACAGGTTATGCCAGTGGTGCACTCTCATCTGGAGTCGCGGGAGGTGAAGCCTCAAGAGGGTATCGATGCCCGACAATAGGATCACTAAAGGTGGCATGTGAGGCTCAACAAGGTCATCAGTGTCTGTCTTAGCAACATGAGGTATGGTAGAGTATGGAGTGACTCCACTAGACCCAACCTCTGAAGTCTCTCGAAGAGATCTCTCCAGTGCAGCCTGAAGAATGACCTATTCGGTCTCATGCAACTCGGTCAGTGTCTCAGCAATCCCGTGCTCTTCAGCTCACACCTCCTCCTCATCAATCTCCTCTGCCAACTCCTCCTCGTCCCTTTCACACTCATCATCAACATCTACAACAATCATTGTCTACGAATCAGATATCACTTGGCTTATGGTCTGTATCAAATGCAGGCCATAAAAAGATAATTCTCTTATCATTTTTTTTGCTGCAAAATTCACTCTTTGGTATATATACTAGCAATCATCATTTATATGCCCATAGTAGTTGCAATGATGATATTGAAGGTCATTCTTTGTTTTTCCTTGCTCATTGGGCTGCATGTGCCCATTATTATTCCTTTCTCTGCCACTTTCATAACCACGATCTCGATTATCGTGGAATCCTCCTCTTCCATGACCTTTGTTTTCTGGACCATTATTTTCTCCATATTTAGTGACAGAGACTTTCACTTTGAATGCCTTCTCTTTATTCTTTTCTATAGATCGATTGGTTCTCACCTCATGATCTTGAAGAGATCCCATCAGTTCATCAAAGGGAAAAACTTATAGATCCTTAGACTATTCTATAACAACAACTACATGATCAAATTTTAGAGTTAAGCTTCGCAATATCTTCGCAAATTAGCAATTTGTTCTCCATTTTTCATCATCAAGGCCTGAAAGTCACATCTAAGTGACTGCAATCTCACCACGTTGACCTTTGAATCACCTCCTTCTAAAGAATGGACCAAATGTGCTTTGATCTGGTTGATGCTGCAGTCCATGAAAAGAGGCTATCATGGACAGCCTGCAGGATAAACATTAATGCCTTAGCATCTTTTTTCTTGTTGTCCGACAATCTAGTTTCTTCATTAGGATTTGCAAATTCTTTTTCTACCAAGTCCTAAAGATTTTGAGATTTGAGTGTATTTTCATATGAATATTTTAGAATTATTCGTAGCTTTCTCCCTAGAAAATAGGAAGAGTGGTTATGTTGCACTCAATGCATTGACATTACTTGTCATGACTCTGATACAAAAGATGTTGAGGAAAGATAGACTGCAAACTTCAAGAACAAAGATGCAAAGTTTAAGAATATTGGATATGTGTTGAAACCTTAGCTTTTTCAGTATATTAAATCAAAGCAAATGTTGCCTTTATATAGGCTACAAATAAGTAAATTACTAAGTCACTAAGTTATAAAGCAACAACTAACCAATAAAAGTACTGCAGCATGACCTGCTAACAACCCTATAATATAGGATGCTACCAACAAACAAAATTGACCAAATCACACTTTGAATTAGTCTTCAATAAAGTCAATGCCACATAATAAAAATTTCTCCAGCATTACTAGTTGTCTACCTTTTATTTTATTTATCTTTTATACTTTTCATAACACCTTATTGCTATTCAAAAATGGATGTCCATTTTTATCATTCTTAGATTATACTAAATCTCGTGCTTTTCTTATTTTGCACTTCATGCAGTTTACAATGAATCATCCACTCAAGAATATTAAAACGAAGATAACTTGATACATACCTGGAGAATAAACTTTTTCGAGACAACTGAATTATGCAATTATGTAGACAAAAATACTTACTCAAGGATAGCACATGTTCATCACCAACAATCATCAAAATGAACCTTTTGGTTGTCCTTTCGAAAGACAAAATGGTCATGATCCATTCTTGAACCTTTTCCAACATAAGAGGAATAACAAATTTAAATTAATGGTGATAATGAAATAAAATAAGAGACTTGTGCTAATAATGTGTTATAAAATTAAGCTCATAGCTATATAATTATAAAGAAAAAAAAGATAAGTAGATGGAGGAGAGAACTTTTCTTCTATTCAAGTGTATCTTACAATGGTGAATGATATCTCTATTTTTAAGTTGAGAAATCAATCCAAAGGTCACTAAATTGAATGCAAAATTAGTCGATACATTGTTATCCCAAAAAGATTCATATCACCTAGGAAATATACAATGATAAGTATCAGGGGAGGCTCAACAAATCTCGTGACCTAAGGCAAAATCATATTAAGAGTCCCTTAAATTTATTTTATAAAATTTATACACTAACAAGAAAATCTATTTTCTACACAATAGATTAATCATTTAAGACAAAAAATATCAAATTTCACACAAAAAAAAAGAAAGAAAGAAAGAAAGAAAGAAAGTAAGAAAGGAAGAAGAAGAAGAGTACACAAAATTAAAGTGATGGATTATCGATGTTAAGCTTCAAAACTTAAATTGTAATTTTAATTTGGCTATCATCACAAATAAGAAAAAGAAAAGAACATACATAACTTAATAGTTGAAGTTTTGAGCATGGATACTAACAAAAATATCCAAATTTCTGATCAATTTAAATGATATAATTCTTTTTAAATGATATAATTCATTTCATTAAGTAGCACATGAATATCTAAAACAAATTATAAAATTTTCATATAATATATTAAATTAAAACGAAAAGGAAACTTGTGCATGAATATTTTTGTGTTCACGTAGTTTAAGAAAAGATTGATTTTTTTTTATTATGTTATCAATATATATAATTTAGTTCCTATATAAAAAGGATAAAATTTAAAATTGGAAGTTAAAACAAATATATCAAATAATGAGTAAAAAGATTATAAGAATTTATGAACTTAGTAGTAAAAAAATACTCTCAAACAAATAATAATAAAAAATATACAATAACAATTTTATTTATATAAATTATATTAATATATAATAAAATTAATAATAATAATTTAAACTTGGGGCCTTCAAATTTTTGAGGCCTAAGGCAATGGCCTCGCTGGCCAAGCCTTAGAGCCGCCCCTAATAAGTATAAGTTCATGAATAAACTCAATGGACAATTCACTTAGTTCAACAGATTTACAACAAAAAGTTTTTTTTTTAATCATAAACAAAAAATAGATAAAGTGAACTGAAGATTCAACGAAGTATCAATTTCGGAAACTAAATTTTAGCGAAAAATTTATACTCAATGGTATTATGAATTGAAAAGTTTGATTGGTTGTTGAAAATATATTGTCGGATAAAATACAGAGCAATAAAAGTTTACATAATAATACGTATTTACAGATTCTGACATATAAAATATGGAGAAGAGAATAAAATTTGATTGTTTTATCTGATTTTTCAAGCATTGTATAATCTCTCGAAAATTCATCCAACATTGAGTTAGAGGTGAATATTTCATTTTTAGTGAAGATTAGTTGGAAGCTTAATGTGAGGATCCAACATAATTATGCTAATCTTGTTTTCCATGTCATCAACTTTGTGGGGGGTGGAGGGCTTTATTTCACCTAATAAAAAACTACACATAATAAAATTGTTCCCACCAAACGGCACCTAATGGTTTAAGTTTTGTAGTACAAAGGTTTAAGGGCTCATAAATTAACATTTCTAGAGAAAATTCACATTCAAAGGTATATCAATGGCGTCTTCACTATCGATAAAGTTCTTACGCACGATGGTGACAAACCCTAGCTCCATAAAAGCTTCGCAGCTGTCTTCACTGTCTTTTTGCACAAAAATCTCTTCAGCCACAGACGATTTCTCCTCTCCGGATTCGGACCACACTGAATTGGGTCCTGCTTCGGACTCCGAACCAGAATCAACTGGTTTTTCATCACCTTCAGCTTCTGAGATGAAGCAAGAACGCAAATACATTGAACGTACACTCGAGAATGGCTTGGACGTTGGTATTTACAAGGTGAATTTTGATAAATAGAGATAGATATGCAAACCTTGTGTATCCGTTTGTCGGAATTAACAGATTGAGAAATTGATTTTGTATGTTAGGTATTCATTTGAAAGTCATACTAACTGTTTTTGCATATATGAAATTATGTGTTTTTGTTTGTTCATGGTCAAAAAATGTAGTAGTGTGTTTTTGTTTGTTAATGATGTGAATTGCGGGTTTATGCATATACATATGGGGCGTTTAAATGCATGTTTAGTGCTGATAGTTTACTTGACACTTGCTTGGATGTAGGTATTTACACGGTAAATTATAGCAAATGGAGACAAGTTTACACTGCTTGTGCATCTGTTTGTTGTAAGTAATGTATAAAGAGATCGCTTTCAATAACATGTGTTATTCATACAGGATTCTATCCATTTACATGAATGAACTTGTGTGTCTCCATGGACTAGGATGGATAGCTTAGTTGAAAGGACCCTCCACCTCCAATGATGAGATTGGGTGTTTGAGTCATTAAGATACCAAGAGTCTATTGGGAAAAGACTGTTGGCCATTGGGATAGGTGTTTGGGTGGTATTTACCAATATGTGGCTCTGTATGTAATGATATATGAATGAGCCAATAGTTGGTATGCATGCACATAATGGAGTTTAAGTGCATGTAATTGTTTTTTGTCCACTCAGGAATTGATTGGGAGGTATTTACTAGGTGAATTATGATAAATGAAGCTAGATTGTGAACCTTGTGCATCTATTATTTGGAATTTGGAGAAAGCATATGATAGATTACCAAGAAAGGTCCTTTGCGTGGGTATTGAAGAAGAGAAAAAATTATATTGAATTTATAAGTGTCATAAAGGACATGTATGAAGGAGTATTCACTGGCCTTAGAACAGTAATAGGAGATATAAAGGAATTCTCCATCATCGTGGGCTTACACCAGGGATTGACATTGAGTCATACTTGTTTACCCTGTTTATGGATAAGCGAACCAACACAATACAACTTGATTTCGCATAATGTATGTTATTTGATGACCAAATCGTTCTAATTAACGAAATCAATGAAGGAGTTAACCAAAAGTTTAAACTATGGAGAAAATAAGGGTGTGAGGATATTAGGAGTAAGACTAGATATATTCACGACAGGTTAAGTCAGGATAAGAAGTTAAGAACAGTGAAGTTGAGGTGAGAGAAGGCAGGATTTTGGTGTCTCAATGCAAATAAATCAGATATCTAGACTCATTATATATATTAGGAAAATGGAATGATAGATAAAGATAAATATGACACATAGAATCAAAATCGGATGATTGAAATGGAGAAGTATTGCTAAAAGTTTTGTTAGAATGTCATGATAAAATGATGCCTACCAAAGTAACAAGTAAGTTCTATAGATCAGTTATGAGACAATATTATATGGGAGTGACTGTTGGGCATTAAAGTCCTCCACGTCTACAATATGAGTCTCGCAAAGATGCAAATACTAAGATGTAAATATGCTCATACAAGATTAAAAATGATGACGTTTGATAGAAGGCGCAAGTAGCACACATTGAGGATAAAATAAGAAAAGGTCGATTGAGATGGTTTGGTCATGTCCTGCGTTGACCTCCAGATGCAGCAGTTCGTAATGGTGAGTTAATGTATTAAAAGGCCGAGGCAGAATTAAAATCACATGGAAGGAGTTATCTCATAATATTGTGATTTCTTAGTACCATGCAAACTTAGCGAAAGATAGGTACAATGAAAAGGATTTAATAGGTGATATGCCCCAGGGCCTTGGTCAGGTGGTAAAATGTAATTCGTGATCTGTGGGTTAGGCCCACGTCAGGGGTTCAACTTTTGCTGCAGACAAAATCCTGGCATTTAGTTGAGGGGTAGAGGGGTGGGTCTATTATCTACCGAGTTTTGAACTGTGAGCCACTGGCCCTCAGGGTTGTCTCAATTATTAAAGAAATAAAAAAGGATCTATATAGGTGTTATATGTTTTAGTCATATCAGTATGTTTAATTTAGGTCCTATTCTTTCTATGAGTCTATTAGCCCTTTCAGAGATGTTTATTTTAGTAAAAAATGTAGTAAACTCATATCACTCTTTATTTGTTATTATTTTGGTTCTTTTATTTTTATTCTGCATAATGTCGGTGTAATATGAATTTAAATGGAGAATCATGGTTGTGAGGATTCATATATCTAATCATGGTTGTTGGCATTTAATAGATTATGACACTGTTTTGCATGTTACAGTTCACAAAGATATGCTCCTGACAGTTCATAGTGGTTTCTGTGTCTATGTATTTTATAATATGTAGATGCACCAATAGAGTTCATGCATATATACATTGTAAATCTTTTGGTGATTGAGTAGGGATTTGTTGTTATTATTTTGCTTTAGGCATTTTAGCGGAATTATTTAGTATTGAAACAAAATGGATCTGAATAGAGCAGATTGAATATAGAAGATTCATCTAGCATACCCTTAGCTGAAATTGGGATTAGGGAATGGTTGATTGATTGATTGATTGAGTTGTTTTGAATTAGCAGTGTGAAAATTATGGTCTTTCCAGTATTTAAAGAGAAATTGGTAGAGCTGCAATACCTACTTTCTATCCCACTAAACGAAGAAAAATAGAAGATGCAACAATCAGTCATATAATTATACTAACTCCGCAAATATAAGTTGGTTTGATGTTTTTCTGTGGAATCGGGACAGGCAATCATGGTTGGTCAAGTTGGCCAGATACCTATACAAAAGAGGTTGAAAAGTGGGAGGACAGTGACTCTGCTATCCCTTGGAACAGGTGGAATTCGGAACAACAGGAGGCCATTTGATAATGAAGAACCAGCAGAATATGCCAATAGGTGTGCAGTTCAGTGGCACAGAGTCTCGGTCTATCCGGAGAGGTTGGGGGAAATGGCCGTGAAGAGTATTGTTCCAGGGTATGCTTCCGGTTTCCTCCATCTCGTTACTGTTTAAGTTAAATTTGGGCTTATGCCATTCATTTATGCCTGTGATTCCTGTGTTAGCTAATGCTTATCATTGTTTGCTTAAAAAATTCTATCTGATGAGATTTGTGTTAATCTAGCCACTTTTAATTTTATTTGTTGTGAAGTCAATATAATAGCCTGCTTGAAGGTTAAGCCTTGAATGAGTGGCGATAAAAAATTGGCTTATTCGCTGCTCTTCGTTTTTCCCTAAATCATAAGAATCCCAAAAGAAAATTTCAGTACATCCCTAAAAGAATAGTTCAGTGTTATACAACACAATCTTTTTAAAAAATATGTAACTAATTGCTATTTTTATTTTTTTTAAATAACTGAGAAATCCGTCTGTGACCCGCCCTTTGGACCAATCACAGCCTTCTAAACTCGGTGGATAATGGGCCCGCCCTTCTACCCTTCTCCACTTAAAAACCGGGCTTCACTTTGCATGGTGTGGGGCTTGAACCTGCGACCTAAGTCACAAATCCTCCACCTTTTGCCACTCGAGCTAGGCCTTGGGGGCAACTAATTGCTAATTTTTCAGCCAAATTTGAGGGCCATTTTCCTCCCAGGAAGGGAAAAACAATTGAATTTGGCTATCTGGTGAAAACTTGTTCTGCATTTTTTACTGAATGCTTACTTTCTGTTGATCTGTATTTTCGTACTTTTGCTTCCCATCTCCTTTCAAATGATCTAACCTTCTGGTAATTGTTTGATGCACTGCAAATTGTAGTTCAATCTTGTATGTGGAGGGTAACCTTGAAACAAAAATCTTCACTGATCCTATCACTGGTCTCGTACGGCGCATACGAGAGATTGCTATACGAAAAAATGGTAATTTGCTACTTTGTTTTTTTCTACTTCTTCAGTGAAGTTTAGTTGCTTTTACACTTTCGTGCATATAGTTTTAATTTTGGCATAATACATAAATTTGCCCTTTAACTTGACCTCATTCACATTTATGCCCTCCATCTTTGGGTGTGCACAAGTAAACACTTAAACTTATGTAAAGTTGAACAAGTAGACACATGGATCTTATGTGCATAGCACACGTAGGACGCGAATTGTCATGTAGAATGTCACGTAGGACATGTGTATATTTATTCAACTTTATACAAGTTTAAGTGTCTGCTTGTGCGCACTCAAAGTTAGAAGGCATAAATGTGAGTTGAAATCAAGTTAAAGGGTATATTTATGTATTATGCCTTTAATTTTTTAATCTATTTCTGCGTCATGCTTATTTTCTACTTCACTACAGTTAGTTTCTCTTGCATTTTCCTGCATGTAGCTTTTAAACTAAGTTGCACATACTCTTCGCTTTCGATGCTGCACCCGTGTTGGATTCTCCAGAAATACACTACTTTTGGAGAATCCAATAAACCCGTGTTGACATTTTTGAAGAGTAGGAGCAGCATAGGTTTTAAATTCTGGTTACTATTTCAGCCCTATGCATAGCTTTTATTTTGTTTTCTCTAGTATGCAATCATTTTGCCATCGGAAATGAGTCTTCTTCTATCTTTGTCTATATACATGTTTAACATTGACTAGAAATTATATTTTCTCTTTGGTCATACTAGGTTGAAAATATACATATATTCTAGATTCTAGTGTCTAGGTTATCGTGCTTGTGTGGCCCTCTGAGCAACTGCTTCTTTTGAAGGCTGGGTTGGTTGCTGCCAAAGTCAGCAAATTGCATTATTAGTTGATCTCTTTTTTCCATCTTCTATGATAGCAACCCTTTTAGTTGAACTTTGAAGATGTCCAGTAGAACTCAAGTTTATGAGCTTCAGGTGAAAAGTACCTAGGTGCTATACTTGAATTAAAAACCAATTTTGAAGAGCTTCAAAGCAAACAATAGATGCATCTTGCACTGGATTCTGAAACCACCTAGAATTCATTGATATGTAAGTAAAAAATAAGTTGTCTCTCTGAAATCTCATGGTACCTGCTAATGGAGGCAGCATCTCTATGATTAGAGCATGTGTGCTATCATTTTAACTGGAGAAAGTTTTTCATTCTAAAGCATGGGTGGTATGATATTCTGGCTCATTTGTACTTGTAATCTTGTGGCCTATTAATACCTGTAGTGATGCATGATGAACTATTTATTAGCTCCAGGAAGATTGCATCAAGAACCTTTATAAATCCTAATTCCCCGGACATTGCAGGTCGTCTGGTTTTCCTTGGGAAAGGAGGGAATGAAGGGCAACAGCAATCACAAGCAGAAATCAAAGGGGTTGGTTATTACTAAGAGTGGAGCAACTGAATCTTAACGTCGATGTATTGTTGTCGAGTTGTCTTTATCATTTTCCTCATATTAATCCTAGGAGGATTGGTTGTATTCTGATAATTTGTCACCTGTCCTACTGGTTAAGCTTTGAACTGTTACACAGCCCGTTGTCTCTTCCTGCATTACTTTGTTCTTTTCGAGTATCGGGAGGAGTGTGGTTTTGCTTTTTGGAGGGTGTCTTACAAGAGATAGCTAGCTACTGATGCATAGCATAGACCACTTGGTACACTTTTCATCAATCCCCAACTCTATGAGAGATCTTCAATTTAAAAACATAGTTGAAACTGTAAAAGACTTGATTAATAATAATAAAATAAAGTAATCAAAAGTACATCCAACAAGAGGTTACATTAAAGCTCTAGGAAGAATTTTATTCCATGAGAGGAACACATTGTCAATTGTGTGAGGTCTCTTTAGCTGTCATCTGTATATGTGGGTTCCATAATTTACCCATTTCATCTCGTTAGTTTTTCTCATTCATTTTTAATCCTTTTCTTCTACTCTTTCTTTCTCCTTATACAACATTCTCTTAGCTTTTTTTTGTTTGTTAACTTTTAACGTAATTTAAAATCATAAAGAATTCTGGGACTTCCCCCATACTATGTAGTATATCTATTTTATCTCTATATCATTTGTTTGAGGAAAAAATAAAGTAATATTAATTTGTATTTTTAATTAGTTATTATTATTTCAAAAATGGTGGGGGTGGGGGTATTATATAAAATACACAATTTAAGATATTATAATCTCTAAAATTTCCTACCATTTAAAAAAAGATCTCTTTCGGATACATCCCTCTCATTAAGTAATGTATCATTTGCAATTTATCGGACAAGGTGGGGATTATATAAAATACACAATTTAAGATATCATAATCTCTAAAATTTCCTACCATTTAAAAAAATTAAAAAAAAGATCTCTTTCGGATACATCCCTCTCATTAATTAATGTATCATTTGCAATTTATCGGACAAGCAAGGAATGTATCTAAGAGCAATAAAAAAAATTGAGATTTTTGTAATTAAGGAAATTTCCGGGATATGATGTAATTAGCTTTCAAATCTCATTTCTTTATTCTTTTTTTTTGAGGATGTTGTATATAAGTTGATTAATTTTTTATATTATCATACAATTTTTTTATGACAAAAATCGAATATCCAAAAAAACATGAAAACAATCAAAGTAATGAAAAATTGACTTACTGATTTTATTTATTTATTTTTCTTTTAATAAAAAATTCAATTCAAACAAAATCTCAAATAGACCTCTAAAAATAAAAACTTTTGACAAATGAAAATACTTGGTAAGAGTAGTAAAATTTTAGCGCAATTGATTGGCTACTTTAACTCTTACCTTATTGGTGAGGATTCAATTCCCCACATTATAATATCGTTATGAGAGGAGCCACACAAGTATTGTCTGCCACATAATGCGTATGCCTTTTCGATCATTAGAGATCCTCCCAACACTTGAAGAATGTAGATAATTCTTCTCATTAATTACACAATATGAAAAGTACAAATTAAACGAGAGTCCACATAACTAGCACTAGCAGGAGTTCTTTGTACATAATACAAAAGCAAAACTACTTATAAGAAAACGAGTCAAATGTGCTTGCCTACAGAACACAAGGACGTCCTAAAATTAGTTATTCAAGTTTTGGTCCACTTCTGAATCAGGCTGTTTTGAGGGAACTGTAGTACCGCCATTCATCCTAGCACGAGCTTCAGCAAACATCCTCTGTTGCTCGGCTAGTGCTTCTTCTTCAGTCATTTCAGCGACATTGCTGCACTTACCTGCTCTCACTGTGTCCTGTCGGTGAAATACACCAGAAGGCAACACATTAATCAGAGTACTTGCTTTTTTTGAAAAGCTACTTTACTCAGACAAGCTTTATGCATGGGAGTGATGGTGAAAATGAGAAACTGATTTGGAGAAAACAAAAAAAAAGAAAAAGATAACACTACGATGATGACTCAATGGAAATAAAAAGAGACTGCGGCTCAATAGATGGATAAGTCTAGCTCTTTTTCGTCAATGAATAAGTCTGGCTATTAAACAGGAAGTCGTTGAAACAACCTACATAACAGGTTAAACTAATGAGAGAAAGACACAAAATGAACAGTTACCACAGTCTCTAGTCTGTGTTGTTCGTATGCAGCATAAACTTCTTCAATATATTCCCCAAAGCCAAGAACCTGAGATATCATCAATTAAAACAAGTTGTGAATGTCAATTGCAAATAATTATCAGCATGTTATGATTAGCAAATCAGTTCATTCACTCTCAATCTAAAGATATTAAAAGCTTTCACATGCTTACATATTAAAAGAATACCTAAAAGATATTAATAGATTAAAAGTTCTTGGTTGTCCATGAAAATAACAGTGAAAATACTATTCAACTTAAAAACTGTTTCAGTTGATCTCCATGGTTAATATTCATTCCTTGAGAACTATAGATAACATAAATGTGGCATCAGTTTAAATTATGAAGACCATTTGCATTTGTTGATCATATATGTACCCCAATATCACACCTCAAAGGAAAACCAGATTTTGTGTCCTCCCCACCCTATTGTCACCTCAAAGGTAAATACTAGGTTTTAAATGCCTTGTATCATCTCCTCAAAGTAAACTCATACATAGCAAACTATAAAGTGATAGGCTGCAGAAAACTGTAAGACATCACCAACATGAAAAAGATAACATTAGAAAAAAATTGTAAGATCAGTTTAGCACCTCCAAAGCCTTTAGTACATGTTCTGGTGCAATTGTCCGTCTCTCTTCTCTATTACAAACTTCATTTGATTCTGATGAGATTAGATTAATGAACTCTGCATAAGAACAGAACATCCCAAAAATTATTGCAAATTAAAAAGAGCACCATAGTACAAAGATGATTGATATACTAATTGAATCAATTTTTTTGTTATCTAATCATGGTTTGTGAATAGATAACACTCATTATCACTCAATTATCTATAGAGGGAAGAACCAGAAGGAAAAGAGACTTTAATCCTTTCAAGCAGCAGAGACATGCTACCAGTCAAAACATCTATGAAAATGACGAGACAACAAGTTGTTACATCATGTTTCTATTCATCCCATAATAGACCTTGACTAAACAAGGAGAACAGTGAAAACTGACAGTTTAGTATAACTGAGTGATTTCAATTTTATCTAGTAACTTTCCCTCTGGTTATCACTAGTTCTCTTAGAAAAAACTCCAAATGTGTTAAATCAGCTTCTTTTGATATATTAACCAACATAATGTCTTAAAACATATTTTGTGCCCAGTAGTCACTACCCTGCACTTGCAACATACTCTCCTTACTACATTCACCATAAAATATCTGACTAGACGACAACTTTTAAACTCGCTTTCCCTTTCAATCCATAATACTTCAACAGAAATATTGATTCTCGTCATGTTACTTATTCCCCTTAAAACTATACAGAAAACCACTTGCTATTACACGCAACCACCACTAACAATAGTAACGTCACATCACAATACTTACGAATTGAACCCAGAAATTAAATTATACGTATCAAAATCAACTCACCTACACAACAATCAATCAAAAGATCCTGAGTATCTCGAGCAACACGGACATCTGGGGGCAACATTTCTTTAATAATTTTTGTCATAGTTGCTGAAAAGAAATAACAGCAGTATCAGTCAGCGAAAGAATATATCAATTAAAGAAGTAACACATCAACCAAGCTCATTCATCCAACTTTATAACAAAGTCTGCCAAAAACTAAATGAGCCTCAAAGAATAAGGTGAACCCAGAAGCATTAATAACTCCATTAATACCATTGTTCGCAATTGAGATCATCAATCTCATCTACCTGATAAAATTTGAAGAGGGCATACTATGTTGTAGGATGCACAAGAGAGAGACAGAAAAGTAATACTCTATTATCTTGCTCTGAGGTAACAGAACTTCAGAAATTATGCATATCAAGTATAAGCAAAGCTAGAGAAGTTAAATCATACAAGAAATGTTAAGTTACCAAACTGATCCTATAATTAAGGAAGTGTTAACTGCTCAACCATTTCTTGACTCTGAATTCAACTACGACACAGATACCCCCAAGTGCTGAGAATACATAATACAATGTCTTCACAACCATTCAGCTAAGAAGGATGTTCAACAATATTTGAGGAAACAAGGCTAAACACGACTCTACTCTAGCTTTAACACTCGTCTACATCAGGAGTAGGACTGATCACCCTATCCTCAGGCAAATATAAAAAGTTCCAGCTATAATACAATTCGTCTATTTTTCTGTCAAATGGAACGGAATAAATTTCATGCAAACAAATCTGGGCAAACGAATGGACATCAACATGTGCTGTTTCAAATTTCTTACATTTACTTGCCACCAGCAGTTCACGCAGAGGCCATACATGTTAACTACTTCAGTCAATGCAAGTCAATACCCTCTTCACAATGAATTAAATGCATCTCTAAGATTTCACAAAAATAAAAAATCTCTCATGGATCATAAAAGTCACAAAGGCATGCAACAATATTTGTATTTAGCCACCCTAATACCTTCCACACAGGCACTTAATCATCAACCTTAGCTGACATTATATTCATCTACTCAAAAGCTCTTCAATTACAAACTATGCTAAATCCCAAACTAGTTTAGGCACAGCTATATGAACCCTCAATATACATTCCACTCCATTTGAAGTTGTTTCATTCTAATACTCAATTATTGACCTTTCTTCATATCAAGGTTACAAGTTATGAAACAGAAATTACAGGAAAATTCATCAGCAAAATCCATGAAAGTAGAATCACGATTGAACGATGAAAACACAGGGTGTATAAATCAATTCTGAAACACAATAATGCAAAGGAAAAATAGATCACAGAATAGGGAGGAAGAAAAATAACCTTTGGGAAGTGAAGCGTCCTCCTTCGTTCTACCGACAATGTCCATAGGTTCCATGCTAACCCTACAAAATAATTCAATATCCAAGTCATAGATAAAATGGCTGACACTAAGCACTAAATGTTCCCAGACAAGTACGACACAGGGAGAGGGGATTTCTGTAATACCCAATATTCCCCTAGCATTTCAGCAAGGAGACTGTTTCCACACATTGACTTACTGACCATCTAACAAATTAAAGGCCCGACGCAATGCACTAAATGCTCCACGACTAATGCAGTGTATGGGACAGTGAACACATCTAGTAGGCAGCATCCCCTCTGCACTTCTGCAAGGAGACTATCCCCACACCACAAACCACTTACCATCCAAGTCATAAGTAAAATGGCTGACCCTCAGCAGTAAATCCCCCATCCCCGAACTAATCCAGGGTAGAGGAGGTTGGCTGTGGATATATATAGTAGGAAACATTTCCCTCGCATTTATCCAAAGAGTATTTTCAAACCGCAAAACCCACAAACATTCAAGTGACAAAAAAACAAATAGACCACCTGCACTATGTTCTCCCGGACTAGTGTGGAATAGGGGAAAGTTAAAATACCTAGCCTAGTACACAACATTCTCCTTCCATTCCAGCTTAGAGCCTATTTTAACAGCTTAAAACAAGTAGACAACATCCCTATGAGCTTACATCCTTTTTACTTCTTTGATGACTCGAACTCAACTCACAACTCACAACATTCGACTTGTGTTTCTGCAAAGCGACTATTTTCACACTTCCAACACCTAAACTACAGTAAGTAAGCAGCTCTACCACCTCATTATATAAGTGAAAAATGCTTCAGACGAACATATAAATACGCAAACAATTAAATATCAATCGAAAAGGAAAGATGTAAAGAGAGCTATCAATCACCTTACAAATTACAAAACCGTCAGATCGGAAGGAGGATGACGATCTCAGCCGATTGGAAGATGTAGAATCGAGATAGACGGAGGTGATCGGAATCGCGAGCGGTGGTTCATGGTGGAATATAGAGGAGTTTCCCAGATGACTAGGGCAATTTTTCTCAATTCAACGGCGGATACCAATGAGGGAGGTGCCATTCAGAACGACGCGGGGCCCACAATGCCTGAATGCTGATTGGGTCGTGGCCAACACGTAAGAGTTGGGCGCGTCAGAGAATCGGGTGATGATAAATATGATTCATTTCCTTATATAGTTTTCCTCTTGAAAAAAGGGATTTGGGGCAAAAAGATGATTTTTATTTTGGGAATCATACATTCAAACTCTTTTGCTATACCCAAATTGATCAAAATCATCAAATCCACTTTGTAATATCAAATTTTATTTAAGTTTGTTCCCAAAAATACATGCATATTTTTCTTTTCCAAATTACTTAATTTTAGCTTCTTCTTTTTTTTTTACTTTATTTTTAATTACAGACTCACTTATATAAAAATTCATTTTTGGTCATTTCACAAAAACACTACATAAAATAACCTTTGTTTTTCCCCTATTTTACATGTTAGAGTTATTAGCCTTAAAAATATGCATTTAATCAACATAGGAAGACTAAATAGTCAATTCATGTTCATTGGTCAAATTAATTAATAAAATAAAATAATTCATGTTCATTTATTCAAAACTTGAATTTAAGAATACACTAAATAAGAGTACAATAGTAACTTACCTAGTTTCCTAATGGGGCGTGAAACTTAAAATAGTGACAACTAAATAGGGACAAATGGAGTAGTTGATTACATTTTTTGACTTCATTTCCACGAATAAAAAATGAGTGAAGATTGATGCTAGACCAAAAATATATATTTTTAATCATTATTTATCTCACATTTATTATTTATATTTGTCTTTGAGCATGAATTTCATGAATTATGCTTAATAAATGTATTTTATTTGCAGGAGTAAATTGGTGTAAAGATACAGAAGTTTGGATATTAGATTAATTAAAGAGGAAAAATTATAAAAGGAAATCAAGTCTTAATGGATTAAATTAAATAAAATAATATAAAGTATGTATACGCGGTAAATTAGTATAGAATTGAAAATAAGAATTTGAAGCCATATGCCATGTGTCAAAATATGAAGACACCCACAAAGTGAGGCGGAGCACATTACAAGCAGAATTCTAATTCCTTTTGGTTTTGAGTTCCTAATTTGTTTTGGGCTCAATTATTTTATTTGGAGTTTTCTATTTCTATATATAGTCCATAGAATAATTATTATGGAGACATCAATCATACTTTGTAAGAAAAAGTCGTCAATATTTCTTAGGATTCTTTTCTTCTTTTTCTTTTCTTAGAGATTAGTAGCTAGAGACCCTTGTTCTGGGGGCTGCGACTACGGGTAATTGTTGAACATTCGATTGTTAGGAATTAATGATTGGTTATCGTTTAAATTACTTTTGTATTCTTGTTTTGTATTTCATGCTTGATCAACATAGGGACTCAAGAGACGAAGAGGTAGATAGACCAAAGAATACAAAGAGCTCGATCTCTCTTAGCATATCAATTGTTCAGATTCGTGTTCAGGATTGACACCCGAACGAACACCGAGCTTGATTACGAAACATGATGAAATATAAATGCTCGTCAATTGAGTGCCTATCCCCGCTCAATAATGTAGTTAGACAGTCAATTGGAGTAGGCGATTAGAGGTCGGGAGATCATGATCATAAAATCAACGTAAATCAGTAATTTAATAACCTTAGTTAATTCATGCATGAGATGTGATACATGAAACCTTAAGCATGCTGCAACCCTGAAAATTTCCAACCATTATAAGTAATTTTCTTATTTAATTCTTGCATTCTTAGTATTTAAATAAAAATCAAATTCTTTTGACACTTTAAAATAAATAATTAGACTAGTATAATTTAGTAAAATAGTTAATTGACAAGTTCTTTGGGTTCGATAATCTAGCTCTTAAAAAACCACTATATTACTTGCGCAACCACGTACACTTGCTTATGCAATTGGGAGCAAAGATCATTTACACCCTCGAACTTAACTCTAAAAATCAAAACTTCCTCCTCAACTTTAAGAAATAATCATTCTCCTTTTATTTTCTTTCTGATTGACCTTTTAAATGTCTATTCTACCCTTACCTTATCAACATTTATATTATTATTTTTTATACTTCTTTGAAAACCTTAATATTTTTAAAAAATATATATAATAATTTTTTTTATTAAAACAATATTAATTTCGTACAAAAATGAAAAGGGAAAATGAACAAAATAAAAAATAATGGTATCAATTTTGATGAAACCTATAATGTGATAATCTTATAAACATATTTTGATGCAAGAAATAAAAATAAAATATATTTTGTAATAATTTCTTAAAAGATTATCTATTTATAGTATGTTATGTAGAACACATATTAGGTTATGTGTAGGATGTGTGTGTTTAGTTGTTTAACTTTATACAAGTTTAAATACCTAATTGCACACACCCATAAGTTGGAGAGCATAGATGTCAATTGCCAACTGAGGTCAAGTTAAAGAGCACATTATTGTATTATGCCTACGAGATAAGTGAAACTTTAAATATGTATGCACATGATACATTCGTACATACGTACTTATGGATCGTTTAGTATTGGATAAGATCCAAGTTATCCATTATTATTTTCCATATAAGCTATACGATGTTTGGTACGTAGATACAAAATAAGTTATTCATGTATAAAATTAATATGATGTATGAGTTGACAATTTAGAAACCTAACTAATACATGCATATATAAGTTATGAGAGAATCAATGTCATATTTAATGCATAATAAAAGGTGGAATAATTATTACATGAATAACTAATCCCACATAACTAATACTTGCATGAAATAATGTATATATTTACTCGGAACTAATCTCAACACTACTAATACTTTTTCAAGCCCCGAGTCTACCCCCTAGATGCGACACGATTTTTAGAGCCACAAGTGGCATCAAGTCAACCTCATGGCATGTCATGACACTAAGAATAACATAAATAGACTAAATAAACTGAAAAGTAGAATCAAGTTAGAAATAGTCTAACATATCACAAGAGAGAATCTAAAACACAACACATACACAAAAATTTACTCTATTTCTGAAAGCCTTTACTCATAACGAGTTATTAGGATAAGTCTCTAACTAACTCTAAATTGTCTGCAATTATAAAGAAAGTACTGAAGAAAGTCATAATAGGATGTCCCAAAAACATAAGGACTTATCAAAAGTGGTACTGTGCTTATCAAAGTTTGAACTAACCGCAACATGAAGAATGTGTGTCAAGACCTATATTATCAAACAATATAGGTAAAAAAAGTATGTGATTAGTACTTGGAATGTACTGAGTATTGGAAAATGCGTAAAACATAATATTTGAACATGATAAGTTTGTAAAACATGTGATGCTATCACCAAGTAAATATAACATGAAAACTGATGATCTGATCATAAATACATAGTACAAGGTCATTCAATAACTGAAAATCATATTTGTCACGATCCAAAGTACACCCTAGATGTGACATGGAGAATAAGACCCTAAGAGATCCTAAACAATCCACTTGATATAAGTATTGCATAAGAGAAATACAATAAGAGAGATTATAAGCAATATAAGTCTCAAATCATAAAATGACATCGAAGATACCTACAGAGTACATAAGAGAATATGTGAAATACTACTAAGTCTGACATAAGTCTTTATATACATAGATGTGACTAGGAAAAAACCCCAAGTCGTGATTATTTTTTTTTGAAAACTAGTAGATATCAAAGCAATAAAGTTGTCCATGCCCTTGCTCTTGAATCATGAGAACTCACCAATCAAATCTGTAGCGGAGCAATCCCGATCTAGCCACATTTTGGAGGAGGAGCTCTATACCTTATATTATGAAACAAAATAGACATAATATGCATCAGTACTTTGAATATTCTGAGTATAGGGAAGTGCATAAATACGTAGGCATAATAATATGATAAACTTAAACATAATATGCATGACCAAGTAAAATCTAGTAAAAGCCTTTAAAGAGAAATCATAGTTCATGAACAAGGTCAATAAATATTGAAAACCATAGAAAAAACTTTTGAAGAAAACATAGTTCATTTGTGAGATATTTATCATTAACCGACAATAAGACCACGTGAGCTATAACATGGAATTCGGTGTAATCCTCACACCGAAAAAAGAGAATCTACTTGCCAAGGTAAGAAATTCGTTTCATTCATTATTGCTAAATTGGATCCACTAGCTTAGGTCATTTAAGTCAATTCTACAGGGGCACATAGTTTGGGACAAGACGATTGTTTCTAGACACCCGACCTCTGCTATTGGGAGAGCTACAATCTCAAAGTCCTTTTAGTGCTAAGTAAAATCCCAACGGAAATAGTCATAATCATATCGTATTACTTGGAAAGACAATAATTAAGACAACCAATTGAATCATAAGTTCATATTAGAATAGCTCTTTTCAAAATCATGATTTCATAACTTCTTTCATTAAGACAGTTATCTATCTAAGCATCCAAATCATGATTCCATTCAAATATGAGAAATCTTTCACAAATCATTGACACTTTATCTTAAAAGTATCATTCGGTCATAAATCATCAATTTCATTAAAAAAATGCACAGATTCATAATCAAAATTTATATGTTCATAATCATAGTTCATATTCATAAAATAGGCATAAACATGGGTCCATATGAGACCAATTGAGAAAATTATGTGATTGATTTAAATCTGTAACATCTCGCAAATTGAAAGAACTAGAAAGAACTAGAAAGAACTAGAATTAGAAAGAGTGATTTTTGGAAATAATAAAAACCTGGAAAATTGGTTAAGTTAAGTTAAGTTTGAGTTTTTGGTCAACTTCAAATGACCATAACTCCTAGCTTAGGATGAGTTAGGTGTGTTTCCAGATACCCTAGGAAATATCGTTGAATTACATTTTCAATGCCGCCGAGTTTGCACGATTCTGAGTTCGTATGAGTGAGTTATGCCCATTGGAAGTTGGGTCATTCAAATAAGGAAAGTTTAATCTGGATTTTAGAAGGGAATTATGGTCTTTTCACCACCCAATTAATTAATTTCATTTTTGGTAATTAAGTTGGGGTCTAAACTGATTGGATTCAGTTTACACTTTTGGGAAATAAGTTAGGGTTTGGAGAGAAGAGAAAAGAAGAGGAGAAAAGAGGAGAAGGAGCAAGGAATCGTCAAGTTCTTGAAGCTAGGTTCGTGGATTTCGTCAAGGGGTGATCCCTACGAGGTATGTGAGTCTTTCATAGCGTTGGGTTCGTTCACCCTCGAGCCAATCACGTTTATTTCAGCGAAGTTCGTTCTAGAAAGTTGATGAATCTTGGATGGTGTTCTTGAATTTGTTTTTCATTCTTGAATTGGGCTAAATCGAGAAGTTTCTGAGATATTTACGTCGAGTTTTAGAGTTGTTTTGAGTTAGGTTCATGGGTATATATGCTGGGTATCTGAATCTAAAGAAAAATTGAGAAGAATAGTTGAGTTTAGGTAGATTAGGACTGGAAAACGAAAGAAGGAAAAAGTCGGGTGAATCTGGGCAGTGGGGCCGCATCGCGGACCTACTCCTCAGATTAGAGAAAAATCTCTTCGTGTTGCAGAGCAGTCACAGAACGTTCTGCCTCAAAAAGTATTTTCGCGACCAAAATTTAAATACACCTCTGCATCGCAGACTAGTTTCCAGGCAGTGATTTCTTGATCATTTCTCATGTTTAGCTATCTAAAATCATTCCTAAACATCATGAGATCTTTCCTATCACAAATCACTATCCTTGAATCCATAATTCAATTCAAGGAAAGTTAAGAGTCAAGCCAAGAGAAGTTAAGAGTCAAGTCAAGAGAAGTCAAGAGTCAAGTTAAGAGAAGTTCATAAAGTTTTCCAAAAGTCTTTTACAAATGTTTTAACTTTGTTTTAAGACTTGAGTTTTGAGTTGAGTAAAGAGTAAAATTTGAAGTTCATTTCTTCAAAAGAGTATATTGGGACTATGTATTTCCAAAGAGTAAATATTTTCACATTTAAAGAAGAAAGGAAACCTTGATTTCCAAAAGAGCTTTTGAGCTAGTTTTCAGTAAAAAGTAAGAGTATAGTTCATTCTTCAAATATATTACGGGAACTAAGTATTCCCAAGAGTTAAAATATTTTCACATTTGAGCAAGAAAGGAAACTGAGATTTTCAAGAGAGCTTTTAAGCTAAGTTTTTGAGTAATTATGTCAAACCAAAGAAAGAGTTTTGTTTTACAAATATATGAGCTAAGTATATTTTGGGAGTAGTATTGAGAACCGATATGGGGACGAGTTTGAGTTTAGATAACTCACGTCTCCATAAACCATGTAGCCATCATGGGTAGTAAAGGAACATACTTTTTAGATGACTTCTTAAGATGCTTTTAGCATAGACTAGTGGATCCACTTAGTTAAGCGTTCTATATGATGACAAAGTATAGGACAGTTCTGGCAGCGTGGGCAAGACGGTGTATCACCACTTAGGCTCATAGTGGTGGTTGTCGGTTAGAGAAAATTCCACAGAAACTATATTACTTTATTATATGAGTAAAGTTGAGTTTGTAATTGCATTTTCTTTAACGAACTAAGTTATTTTCTATTTTTTTTAAAGGCTTTCTATATATTGCATGTGTTTTATTGATTTATATTGAGTTAAGTTATTCAGGAGTTGAGTAAAGCCAAGGTAAGTGTTTCTTTCAGATTCTTTTCAAGCTTAAGTTATGTTTAGCATTCCAACTCGCATACTCGTACATTCAATATACTGATGTCAGTTGGCCTGCATCATCTTATGATGCAGACACAGGTAACCAGGATCAGCATCCAGCGCCTCGTTGATCCAGTTGAGCACTTAGAGTCAGTTGGTAAGCCTCCTAGCTTTTCGGAGGATCCTTTTTATTGCTTTCAGTATTTTAGTTCATTAGGATGTCGTTGGTCTTGTCCCGACGTCCATCTCAGTTGTTTAGAGGCTTCATAGTTAGTGATATTAGTTCATGAGTATTTACTTTCCCTTTTCAGTTAAGTTGAGACTTGAGTTGCCACTTTGGCAGTGAATGTTACTTATTACATTCTAAGTTATTTATTGAGCAGTTTAATTTTTCTTTTAAAGTATATTTATCTTGAGTAAAGTTTTCCTCTAAGTAAGTAAGTTAGGCCAAGGGTTCGCTTGGGGCCAGTAATGGTTCTCGAGTGCCAGCCACGTCCGGAGTGTAGGCTCGGGGCGTGACAAAATCATGCATAATAAGATTGAACATAAGTAATTGAATTACCATTGATTGAGCCCATAGAGAATACATAAAAAACCCAGAAGAATTGGGTGAAATTCAATTGGAGAATTGAGATTATTTTGGAATTCAATGGATGAAAGGAAATTCATTGGTGAAGTTCCCAGATACCTTAGGTAATCATAGCCCTAAAAGTGAAGAAGAAACATTGAACTTGAACAACCCTAGAAATCTTCGTTGAATCTCTCCAGAGATAATTTGGAGAAGAAACCCTTGAGAAAATTTGTAAGTTTGAGAGACTTGGAGGGAATGTGTATTGTTTTGAAGGGTAAACAGTTATAAGGATAGTTATATGGTCAAAACAACACAGCTTAGGGGTTAAATGGATAGGAAAAGATCAAAATACTCTTAGTTTAAAATTGTTGGAAATGGTCTACGGTTGGACCTATGGCTCGTAAGACTTTCTACGAACCGTCCTGGTCAACCGTATAACCGTTACTGGAACTCAACATTCTGAACAATTTTCACGATACCCTTTCTATGAGTCATAGAAGTTTCTATGGCTCGTAAGGCCCTCTCGTAGAACCCAAATTCAAGTGCAAAATCTCACTAAGTTTGGATCACTTTTGCAGCATAAGTTCAAGTTTCATACAACAATACGACACACCAAAATTCAGTGTTTCTGGTAACTATTTTTGTAAACCTATCCATTCGTTCACGATTGGATATGCAGGATATGAAGAATCACTATGTAACTTTTGATCTTCTAGTAGAGCCCAGTGCTCTATTTTTACATTTTTGTAGACTTATACATTCGTATTGCTGTATAAAATTATCAACATTTTAGAAGTTTGGTAATTTTAATGAAGAAAATGTTAAAATAACTATAACACTTTTTTTGGATGGTTGTTACTTGTTATTTCATAATGTATCATATTAAATCAGTCGTTACATAAAATGAGTCTTTTCGCCATTATCTAATGATAGATATAAACGATACGATACAATAAAATTTAAATAACAATCAAAATAAACATTGTAATAGACTAATAATGCAGTACAACCATCCAAACAAGGTATAAATTACAAATGAAATTGGAAAAAAGTTAAAATAACTAAAATATTAAAATAACTATATAAAGAATGAAAAATGAATATTAAGCACTACTAAAAAATTGCTAAAAAACGTCGGAAGTAAAAGCGACAAGCGACGCCATTTGCCACATTGTCCGTCGCTTTTTAATAAAATGCCGTCCGTCGCTCTTTTTTGCGGATTTTTGCGCCAAATATATATATAATCAATAATTAATTATTTTATATAGATAGCGACGCAGCCTGTCGCTTTTTATTAAAAATAATTATTTATAAATTAAAAAAAAGTCACGCCGTCCGTCGCTTTTTATTAATTTTAATTATTTAATTATTTTTTAAATAAGCGACGGACATCATCTTTATGGCTGTCGCTTCTTGGTCAAAATATCTAGTCAAATATTTTAAGAAAGCGACGGACAATGTCTCTTAGTCCGTCACTTTTTGGTCAAAATATTGGTCAAACATTTTTAAAAAAAAGTGACGGACATAGAGACGCTGTCTGTCACTTTCTTTAAAATAACTACACTACCAGACGCAAAATCCCCCATTTTTTATTTTCTCTTCCTTCTCTCTTCCTCTCTCTAGATGCCGACGCCGACGCTGCCCGTCACCGCTTCCCACTATGCCGCTGCCCACTGCCGACCCCGACCCCACTGTCCCTCTCCTTTAATTCAAGGTTAGGGTTTCATCATGAAATTATTTTTAATTTCTTTCAATTTGAGTATTGAATTTGTTAATTAGTGTATGAATTAGTTTTTTATTGATTGTTAGTTAGTAAGTGAATGATTTAGGGTTTTTGATTTTGTTAATTAGTATTGAATTTGTTTTTTATTGATTGTTATAAGTTTGATTGATTGTTAGTTAGTTAGTGAATGATTTAGGGTTTTTGATTTTAGTTAGGATTGATTGATTGTTATAAGTT
>JAJOOS010013371.1:0-42407 GCA_029582725.1 Solanum chiquidenum
GTCTTTTGAGAAATATTTTTTGGGTGCTCTGGGCGCCAGAGCCACGGGCTAATACACACGAAAAATAAAGGAATTTGAGCGATTATTAAAAAAAGGTTTGTAAATGCTTAAATAAGTGTAAAAAAATGGTGTGACTATACGTGAAGACTCCCCAACTCATTACGGAGGTCCTCATAAAGTGTTTTGAGAAAATTGTTTTGTATGATTTGGGCGATAGATCCTTGGGCTAATACACATGACAAATCAGGGAATTTGGGTGATTTTTAAAAAGAGGCTTGTAAATGCGGAAATGAGCGTTAAAAAAATTGTGTGAGTATACGTGAAGGTTCCCTAACTCATTACAGATGTCGTCAAAAAGTTTTTTGAGAAATTTGTTTTGTATGATCCGGGCGACAAATCCATTGGTTAATATACACGAAAAGAATAAGGGATTTGGGCGCTTTTTTTAAAAGGTCTTGTTAATGCGGGAATGAGCGTGAAAAAATGGTATGAGTATATGTGAAGGTTAACAAACTCATTACGGTGGCCCTCATAAAGTTTTTTGAGAAAATTGTTTTGTATGATCTGGGCGACAGATCCATGGGCTAATACACACGAAAAATTAGGAAATTTGGTCGATTTCTAAAAAGGGACTTGTAAATGCGAAAATGAGAGTTAAAAAATAATGTGAGTATACGTGAAGGTTCCCCAAATCATTACAGAGGTTCTCATAAAGTTTTTTGTGAAATGTTGTATGGATTATCCGGGAGCCAGATCAATGGGCTAATACACACAAAAAATTGGGAAATTTGGGAGATTCGTTAATAGGGGCGTGTATATGTGAAAATGAGAGTCAAAAAATGATTTGAGTATACGTTAAGGTTCCCCAAATCATTACAGAGGTCCTTATAAATTTTTTGAGAAATGTTTTATGGATGATCCGGGAGCCAGATCAATGGGCTAATACACACAAAAAATTGGGAAATTTAGGCAATTCGTCAAAAGGGGCTTGTATATGCGAAAATGAGAGTTAAAAAATGATTTGAGTATACGTGAAGGTTCCCCAAATCATTACAAAGGTCCTTATAAAGGTTTTTGAGAAATGTTTTATTGATGATCGATGCGCAAGGACAATGGGCTAATATACACAAAAATTTGAGGAATTTGAGCGATTCTTTAAAAAGGGTTTGTAAATGCAAAAATGGGTGTTAAAAAATGATGTGAGTATACGTGATGGTTCCCCAACTCATTATAGAGGTCCTTATAAAGTTTTTTGAGAAAATTGTTTTGGGTGCTCTGGCCGCCAGAGCCATGGGATAATACACACGAAAAATAATGGAATTTGAGCGATTATTAAAAAATGGTTTGTAAATGCTGAAATAAGCGTAAAAAAATGGTGTGACTATACGTGAAGGCTTCCCAACTCATTACGGAGGTCCTCATAAAGTTTTTAAAAAAATTGTTTTGTATGATTCTGGCGACAGATCCATGAGTTAATACACATGAAAAATCAGAGAATTTGGGTGAATTCTAAAAAGGGGCTTGTAAATGCGGAAATTAGCTTTAAAAAAATGGTGTGAGTATACGTGAAGATTCCCTAACTCATTATGGAGCTCGTCATAAAGTTTTTTGAGAAATTTGTTTTATATGATCCGGGCGACAGATCTATGGGCTAATATACATGAAAAATACGGGATTTGGGCAATTTTTTAAAAAGGGTTTGTAAATGCGGGAATAAGCGTGACAAAAATTGTGTGAGTATACGTGAAGGTTCCCAAACTCATTACAGTGGTCCTCATAAACTCTTTTGAGAAAATTGTTTTGAACGATCCGGGCAACAGATCCATGGGCTAATACACATGAAAAATTAAGGAATTTGGACGATTTCTAAAAAAGGACTTGTAAATGCGAAAATGAGAGTTAAAAAATGGTGTGATTATACGTGAAGGTTCCCCAAATCATTACAGAGGTCCTCATAAATTTTTTTGAGAAATGTTTTATGAATGATCTAGGCGCCAAATCCATGGGCTAATACACACAAAAAATCAGGGAATTTGGGCGATTCGTTAAAAAGGGCTTGAAAATGCAGAAACCGGCGTTAAAAAATGGTGTGAGTATACGTGATGGTTCCCCAAATCATTACAGAGGTACTCATAAAGTTTTTTGAGACATATTTTATGGATGATCCGGGAGCCAAATCCATGGGCTAATACACACGAAAAATCAAAGAATTTGGGCAATTCGTTAAAAAAGGCTCGTAAATGTTGAAATGGACGTTAAAAAATGGTGTGAGTATACGTAAAGGTTCCCAAACTCATTATAGAGGTCCTTATAAAGTCTTTTGAGAATTTTTTTTTGGGTGCTCTGGGCGCCAGAGCCATGGGCTAATACACACGAAAAATCAAGAAATTTGGGCGATTATTAAATAAAGGTTTGTAAATGCTTAAATA
The DNA here is from genome assembly GCA_029582725.1 of Solanum chiquidenum. Lineage (NCBI taxonomy): Eukaryota > Viridiplantae > Streptophyta > Magnoliopsida > Solanales > Solanaceae > Solanum > Solanum chiquidenum. The sequence goes on from JAJOOS010013371.1 coordinate 2,430, forward strand.
AGCGTAAAAAAATGGTGTGACTATACGTGAAGGCTCCCCAACTCATTACGGAGGTCCTCATAAAGTTTTTTGAGAAAATTGTTTTGTATGATTCAGGGGATAGATCCTTAGGCCAATACACATGACAAATCGGGGAATTTGGGCGATTTCTAAAAAGAAGCTTGTAAATGCGAAAATGAGCGTTAAAAAAAATGGTGTGAGTATACGTGAAGGTTCCCTAACTCATTATGGAGGTCGTCATAAAGTTTTTTGAGAAATTTGTTTTATGTGATCCGGGCGACAGATCTATGGGTTAATATACATGAAAAATAATGGATTTGGGCGATTTTTTAAAAAGGGTTCGTAAATGCAGGAATAAGAGTGACAAAAATTGTGTGAGTATACGTAAAGGTTCCGAAACTCATTACGGTGGTCCTCATAAAAATTTTAGGAAAATTGTTTTGTTTGATCCGGACGACAGATCCATGGGCTAATACACACGAAAAATTAGGGAATTTGGACGATTTCTAAAAAGAGACTTGTAAATGCGAAAATGAGAGTTAAAAAATGGTGTGAGTATACGTGAAGGTTCCCCAAATCATTACAAAGGTCCACATAAAGTTTTTTTAGAAATGTTTTATAGATGATCCGGGAGCCAAATCCATGGGCTAATACACACAAAAAATAGGGGAATTTGGGAGATTCGTTAAAAAGGACTTGTAAATGCAGAAGCGGACGTTAAAAAATGGTGTGAGTATACGTGAAGGTTCCCAAAAGCACTACAGAGGTCCTTATAAAGTTTTGTGAGAAATGTTTTATGGATGATTCGGGCCCCAAATACATGGGCAAATACACACGAAAAATCTGAGAATTTGTGCAATTCGATAAAAAGGGCTTGTAAATATTGAAATTGACGTTAAAAAATGGTGTGAGTATACGTAAAGGTTCCCCAACTAATTATAGAGGTTCTCATAAAGTTTTTTGAGAAACTTTTTTTGGGTGCTTTGGGCGCCACAGCCATGGGCTAATACAAACGAAAAATCAAGGAATTTGGGCGATTATTAAAAAAAGGTTTGTAAATTCTGAAATAAGTGTAAAAAAATGGCGTGACTATACGTGAAGGCTCCCCAACTCATTACGGAGGTCCTCATAAACTGTTTTGAGAAAATTGTTTTGTATGATTCGAGCGACATATCCATGGGTTAATACACATGAAAAATTAGGGAATTTCTAAAAAGGGCTTGTTAATGCGGGAATGAGCGTGAAAAAAATTGTGTGAGTATACGTGAAAGTTCCAAAACTCATTACGTTGGTCCTCATAAAGTTTTTTGAGAAAATTATTTTGTATGATCTGGGCGACAGATCCATGGGCTAATACACACGAAAAATTAGGAAATTTGAGCGATTTCTATAAAGGACTTGTAAATGCGAAAATGAGAGTTAAAAAATAGTGTGAGTATACGTGAAGGTTCCCCAAATCATTACAGAGGTCCTCATAAAGTTTTTTGAAAAATGTTTTATGGATGATCCGGGAGCCAAATCCGTGGGCTAATACACACAAAAATAGGGGAATTTGGGTGATACGTTAAAAATGTCTTGAAAATGCAGAAACGGGCGTTAAAAAATGGTGTAAGTATACGTGAATGTTCCCAAAAGCACTACAGTGGTCCTCATAAAGCTTTTTGAGAAATGTTTTATGGATGATTCGGGCGCCAAATACATGGGCAAATATACACGAAAAATCAGAGAATTTGGGCAATTCGTTAAAAAGGGCCTGTAAATGTGGAAATTGACGTTAAAAATGGTGTGAGTATACGTAAAGGTTCCCCAATTCATTATAGAGGTCCTCATAAAATTTTTGAGAAATTCTTTTTGGGTGCTCCGGGCGCCATAACCATGCGCTAATACAAACGAAAAACTCAAGGAATTTGAGCGATTAATAAAAAAGGGTTTGTAAATGCTTAAATAAGCGTAAAAAAATGGTGTGACTATACGTGAAGGTTCCCCAACTCATTACGGAGGTCCTCATAAAGTCTTTTCAGAAAATTGTTTTGTATGATCCGGGCGACCGATCCATGGGTTAATACACATGAAAAATCGGGGAATTTCTGAAGAGGGGCTTGTAAATGTGGAAATGAGCGTTAAAAAAATGGTGTGAGTATACGTGAAGGTTCCCTAACTCATTACGGGATCGTCATAAAGTTTTTTGAGAAATTTGTTTTTTATGATCTGGGCGACAGATCCATGGTTTAATATACATGAAAAATAGGGGATTTGGGCAATTTTTTAAAAAGGGCTTGTCAATGCGGGAATGAGCGTGAAAAAAATGGTGTGAGTATACGTGAAGGTTCCCAAACTCATTACGGTGGTCCTCATAAAGTTTTATTGGGAAAATTGTTTTGTATGATCCGGGCGACAGATCAATGGGCTAATACACACGAAAAACTAAGAAATTTGGACGATTTCTAAAAAGGGGATTGTAAATGCGAAAATGAGAGTTAAAAACTGGTGTGAGTATACGTGAAGGTTTCCCAAATCATTACGGTGGTCCTCATAAAGTTTTTTGAGAAATGTTTTATGAATGATCCGGGTGCCAAATCCATGGGGTAATAGACACAAAAAATCGGAGAATTTAGGCGATTCGTTAAAAAGGGCTTGAAAATGCAGAAACGAACGTTAAAAAATAGTGTGAGTATATGTGATGGTTCCCCAAATCATTACAGAGGTACTCATAAAGTTTTTTGAGAAATGTTTTATGGATGATCTGGGAGCCAAATCCATGGTACACACGAAAAATCAGAGAATTTTTGGGCAATTCGTTAAAAAGGCTCGTAAATGTTAAAATGAACGTTAAAAATGGTATGGGTATACGTAAAGGTTCTCCAACTCATTATAGAGGTCTTTATAAAAAAAATTGAGAAATATTTTTTGGGTGCTACAGACGCTAGAACCATGGGCTAATACACACACAAAATCAAGGAATTCGGGAGATTATTAAAAATGGCTTGTAAATGCGGAAATGTGCGTGAAAAAATGGTGTGATTATACGTGAAGGTTCCCCAACTCATTACAGAGGTCCTCATAAAGTTTTTTGAGAATTTTTTTGGATGATCCGAGCGCTAGATCCATGGCCTAATACACACGAAAAATTGGGGAATTTGGGTGATTCCTAAAAAATGGCTTGTAAATGCGGAAATAAGCGTTAAAAAATTGTGTGAGTATAAGTGAAAGTTACCCAAGTCATTACGGAGGCCCTCATAAAATATTTTGAGAAAATATTTTTGTGTGCTTCGGGCCACATATCAATAGGCATTATACACACGAAAAATCAGGAAATTTAGGCGATTCTTAAAAAATGGCTTGTAAATGCGGGAATGAGCATGAAAAAAATAGTGTAAGTATATGTGAAGGTTCCCCAACTCATTACAGAGGTGCTCATAAAGTTTTTCGAGAATTTTTTTTTGGATGATCCGAGTGCCAGATCTATAAGCTAATACATACGAAAAATCGACGAATTTGGGTGATTCGTAAAAAAAGGCTTGAAAATTCAGAAATGGGCATTAAAAATGGTGTGAATATACGTGTAGGTTCCCCAAGTCTTTATGGTGGTCCTCATAAAGTTTTTTGAGAAACAAATTTTCGGTGCTCCAGGTGTCAGATCCATGGGCTAATACACACGAAAAATTGGGGAATTTGGGAAATTCTTAAAAAAGACTTGTAAAAGCGAAAATGGGCGTAAAAAATCATGTGAGTATACGTTAAGGTTCCCCAATTCATTACGGAAGTCCTCATAAAAATTTTAAGAAACAAAAATTCGGATGATCTCGGCGCAAGATCCATTGGCTAATTACACATGAAAAATCTAGGAATTTGGGTGATTCCTAAAAGTGAAACTTGTAAATGCGGAGATGAATGTTAAAAAAATAGTGTGAGTACACGTGAAGGTTCCCTAACTCATTACGGAGGTCTTCAAAAAGTTTTTTGAGAAAAAAAAATTTGGGGCTCCGAGCGCCAAATCGATGGGCTAAAACACAAAAAATCAGGGAATTGTGGCTAATATTAAAAAATGGCTTGTAAATGCGGAAATGGGTGTGAAAAAAATGGTGTGACTATACGTGAAGGTTCCCTAACTCATTACGGAGATCCTTATAAAAAAAATTGAGAAATTTTATTTGGGTGATACGGGCTCCAGATCCATGGGCTAATATTAACATACGAAAAATCAGGGAATTTAGCGATTCCTAAAAAATGGCTTGTAAATGCTGAAATGGGCGTTAAAAAAAAGGTGTGAGTATACGTGAAGGTTCCCTAACTGATTACAGAGGTCCTCAAAAAAAAATTGAGAAATTTTTTTGGTTGCTTCGAGTGTCAGATCCATGGGCTAATACACACGAAAAATTGAAGAATTTGGCTGATTCCTAATAAAGGGATTGGAAATGCGGAAATAAGCGTATAAATATGGTGAGAGTACATATGAAGGTTTTCCAACTCATTACAGAAGTGCTCACAAATATTTTTTGAGAAAATATTTTTGGATGATCCGAGCGCCAGATCCATGGGGTAATTACACACAAAAAATTGAGGAATTTGGGTGATTCCTAAAAAAGGGCTTGTAAATGCGGATATGGGAGTTAAAAAAATTGTGTGAGTAAACGTGAAGTTTGCCCAACTCATTACGGAGGTCCTAATAAATTGATTTGAAAAAAAATTATGTGGTCCACTCCATGGGCTAATACACACGAAAAATTGAGAAATTCGGATGATTATTAAAAAAAGGCTTGTAAATACGGAAATGGGCGTGAAAAAAATGGTGTGAATATACATGAAGGTTCCCCAACTCATTATGTAGGTTCTTATAAAGTGTTTTGAGAATTTTTTTTTTGAATGATTGGGGCGCCAGATCTATGGGCTAACACATGAAAAATCGAGGAATTTGGGCGATTTCTAAAAAAGGGCTTGCAAATACAGAAATAGGCGTTAAAAAAATGATGTAAGTATACGTGAAGGTTTCCCAATTTATTACGGAAGTCCTCATAAAGTATTTTGAGAAAAAATAATTGGGTGTTCCGAGCGCCAGATCCATGGACTAATACACACGAAAAATTAGGGAATTTGTGTGATTCTTGATAAAAGGCTTGTAAATATGGAAATGAAAGTTAAAAAATGGTGTGAGTATTCGTGAAGGTTCCCCAACTCATTACGGAGGTCCTCATAATTTTTTTTGGGAAAAAAAGTTTCTTGCTCCGAGCGCCAAATCCATGGGCTAATACACACGAAAACCAAGAATTTTTGGCGATTATTAAAAAAGAGTTGGTAAATGCGGAAATGGGTGTGAAATAAATGGTTCGACTATATGTGAAGGTTCCCCAACTCAATACAGAGGTCCTCATAAAAAAATTCGAGAATTTTTTTATGGATTATTCGGGCAATAGATCAATGATCTAATACACATGAAAAATCGAGAAACTTGGGCGATTCCTAAAAAAGGGCTTGTAAATGCGGAAATGGGCATTAAAAAATGGTGTGAGTATACGTGAAAGTTTCCCAACTCATTACGGATTTCCCCATAAAGTTTTTTGAGAAAACAAAATTTGGGTGCTCCGGGCGCTAAATCCATGGGATAATACACACGGAAAATTGAGGAATTTGGACTATTTTGAAAAAACGACTTGTAAGTGCGGGAATGAGCGTGAAAAAATGGTGTGACTATACGTGAAGGTTCCCAAACTCATTACGGAGGTCTTCATATAGTGTTTTAAGGAGAAAAAAAATGGGGCTCCGCCGCCAGATGTATAGGCTAATTATACACAAAAAAAATTGGGGAATTTTTGCGATTATTAAAAATGGTCTGTAAATACGAAAATGGGTGTGAAAAAATGGTGTGACTATACGTGAAGGTTCCCCAACTCATTACGGAGATCCGCATAATTTTTTTTTGATAATTTGTTTTTGGATGATACGGCCAGATCAATGGCTAATACACACGAAAAATCATGGAATTTGGCGATTCCTAAAAAAGTGCTTGTAAATGCTGAAATGGGCATTAAAAAAATGGTGTGAGTATACATGAAGGTTCCCTAACTGATTACAGAGGTCCTCAAGAATATTGAGAAAATATTTGTGGTTGCTCTGAGCACCAGATCGATGGGCTAATACACACGAAAAATTAGAGAATTTGGGCTATTATTTAAAAAGGGCTTGTAAATTCGGAAATGGGTGTGAAAAAAAATGGTGTAAGTATACGTGAAGGTTCCCCAACTCATTACATAGGTCCTCATAAAGTTTTTTGAGAAAAATATTTAAGATGATCCGGGCGTCATATCCATGAGATAATACACATGAAAAATTGGGAAATTTGGGCGATTCCTAATAAATGGATTGGAAATGTGGAAATAGGCGTGAAAAAAATGGTGAGAGTACACGTGAAGGCTCCCCAACTTATTACGGCGGTACTCATAAATGTTTTTTGAGAATTTTTCTTGGATCATCCTAGTGCCAGATCCATAGGATAATACATACGAAAAATTGGAAAATTTGAGCGATTGCTAAAAAAGGGATTGTAATAAGAAAATGGGTGTTAAAATAATGGTGTTAGTAGACGTTAAGATTCCTCAACTCACTACGGAGGTCCTCATAAATTATTTTGAGAAGAAACAATTCGTGCTTCGAGCGTCAAATCCATTGGGTAACACACACAAAAAATCAGAAAATTTAGGCGATTATTAAAAAAGGGCGTGTAAATGTGGAAAATGGGCGTGAAAAATTTGTGTGACTATACGTGAATGTTCCCCACTTCATTACATAGGTCCTCATAAAAAAATTTCAAAATTTTCTTTTGTTTGATTCGGGCCCCAGATCCATGGGATAATACACATGAAATATCAGAGAATTCGGGAGATTCCTAAAATAGGGCTTGTAAATGCGGAGAGGGGCGTTAAAAAAATGGTGTGAGTATACGTGAAGGCTCCCCAACTTATTACGGAGGTCCTCATAAAGTATTTTGAGAAGAAAAAAAATTCGGTGCTCCGGGAGCTAGATCCATGGGTGAATACAAACAAAAAATCAGGGAATTTGTGTGATTCTTAAAAAAGGCTTGTAAATGAGGAAATGTTCGTTAAACAAATGGGTTGAGTATGCGTGAAGGGTCCCTACTCATTATAGAGGTCCTCACAAATGTTTTTGAGAATTTTTTTTAAGTGCTTCAGGCGCCAAATCCATGGGCTAATACACACGAAAAATTGGGATATTTATCGATAATTAAAAAAAGGCTTGTAAATTTGGAAATAGGCGTGAAAAAATGGTTTGACTATACGTAAAGGTTCCGCAACTCATTACGGAGGTCCTTATGAAATTTTTGAGAAAACTTTTTGGATTATTCGGGCGGCAGATCCATGGGTTAATACATATGAAAAATCAGGCAATTTGGGCGATTCCTAAAAAAGGGGTTGTAAATGCGGAAATGAGCGTTAAAAAAAATGATGTGAGTATAGGTTCCCCAACTCATTATGGAGGTCCTCATAAAGGTTTTTGAGAAAAAAAAATTGGGTGCTCTGGGAGCTAGATCAATGGGCATTAACACACGAAAAAATCAGGGAATTTGTGCAATTTTTTAAAAAAGGCTTGTAAATGCGGGAATGAGCGTGAAAAAAATGGTGTGAGTATACGTGAAGGTTCCCCAACTCATTACGGAGGTCTTTATAAAGTTTTTTGAGAATTCTTTTTTGGATGATCCGGGTGCCAAATCAATTGGCTAATACACATGAAAAATTGGGGAATTTGGGTTAATCCTAAAAATGGGCTTGTAAATGTGGAAATGGGCGTTAAGAAAATTGTGTGAGTATACGTGAAGGTTCCCCAACTCAATACGGAGGTCCTCATAATTTTTTTTAAGAAAAACAACATTTGGTGCTTCGGGCGGCAGACCAATGGGCTAATAAACACGAAAAATCAGGAAATTTAGGTAATTATTAAAAAATGGCTTGTAAATGCGGAAATGGTCGTGAAAAAAAATGATGTGAGAATACTTGAAGGTTTCCCAACTCATTACAGATGTCCTCATAAAGTTTTATTGAGAAAAATATTTTGGATGATACGGTCGCCAGATCCAAGGGCTAATACACACGAAAAATCAGAGAATTAGGGCGATTCCTAAAAAAGGGCTTGGAAATGCGGAAATGGGCATTAAAAATTGTATGAGAGTATACTTGAAGGTTCCCAAATTCATTATGGAGGTCCTGATAAAAATATTTGAGAAATATTTTTTTGGATGCTTCGGGCGACAGATCAATAGGCTAATACACACGAAAAATTGAGAAATTTAAGCGATTCCTAATAAAGAGCTTGTAAATGCGAAAATGACTTTAAAAATGGTGTGAGTATACGTGAATGTTCCTCAACTCATTACGGAGGTCCTTATAAAGTTTTTTGAGAAAAACTTTTTTGGAAGCTCCGGGCGTCCAATTAGTGGATAACACACGAAAAATTGAGAAATTTGGGTGATTATTAAAAAATGGATTGTAAATGCGGAAATGGGCGTGAAAAAAATGGTGTGACTATACGTGAAGGTTCCCCAACTCATTAAGGAGATTCCCATAAAGTTTTTGAGAAAAACCTTTTCGATGATCCAGGCGCCAGATCCATGGGCTAATACACACGAAAAACTAGAAAATTTGGGTGATTCCTAAAAAAAGACTTGTAAATGCGAAAATGGGTGTTAAAAAATGGTGTGACTATTTCCCCAACTCATTACTGAGATCCTCATAAATTTTTTTGAGAATAAAATTTTGGGTTCCCCAGGCACCAGATCCATAGGCTAAATACACACGAAATATCAAGGAATTTGGGTGATTATAAAGAAAGGGTTTGTAAATGCAGAAATATGCGTGAAAGAAATTGTGTGACTATACGTGAAAGTTTTCCAACTCATTACAGATGTCCTCATAAAGTTTTTTGAGAAAATCCTTTTGGATGATCTTAACGCCAGATCCATAGGCTAATATACACAAAAAAATTGTGGAATTGAAGCGTTTCCTAAAAGAGGGCTCGTAAATGCGGAAATGGGCATTAAAAAAATGGTGTGAGTATAGGTAAAGGTTCCTTAACTCATTACGGAGGTCCTTATAAAATTTTTTGAGAAAAAAAATTGGGTGCTTCGGGAGCCAGATTCATGGGCTAATATACACGAAAAATTGGAGAATTTGGGCGATTCTTAAGAAAGGGCTCGTAAATGCGGAAATGAGAGTTAAAAAATTGTGTTAGTGTACGTGAAGGTTCCCCAACTCATTACGGAGGTCCTTATAAAGTTTTTTGAGAAAAAAATTGGGTGCTTCGGGCACCAGATCCATGGGCTAATACACACGAAAAATTGGAAAATTATCAAAAAAGAGCCTGTAAATACGGAAATGGGCGTTAAAAAAATAGTGTGAGTATACGTGAAGGTTCTCCAACTCATTACGGTGGTCCTCATAATATTTTTTGAGAAAAAAAATTGGTTGCTCTATGCGCCAAATCCATAGGCTAATACATACGAAAAATCAGGAATATTGGGTGATTCTTTAAAAAATGCTTGTAAATGTGGGAATGGGCGTGAAAAAATGGTATGAGTGTACGTGAAGGTTCCCCAACTCATTATTAAGTCCTCAAAGTTTTTAGAGAATTTTTTTTTGGATGATCTGGGCGCCAGATCCATGGGCTAATACACACGAAAAATTGGGGAATTCAGGCGATTCCTAATAGAGGATTTGTAAATGCAGAAATTGGTGTTAAAAATGGTGTGAGTATACATAAAGATTCCCCAACTCATTACAGAGGTCCTCAAAAAGTTTTTTTAGAAAAAAAAATTGGTGCTCCAGGCGCCAGATCAATGGGCTAATACACACAAAAAAATTAAGAAATTCGAGTGATTATTAAAAAGGGGCTTGTAAATGCGGAAATGGACGTGAAAATAATGGTGTGACTATACGTGAAGGTTCCCCAACTCATTAAGGAGGTCCTCATAAAGTTTTTGAGAATTTTTTTTTTGATGATCCTGGCGCAGATCCTTGGGCTAATACACACAAAAATTGAAGAATTTGGGCGATTCCTAAAACAGAGCTTGTAAAAACAGAAATAATCGTTAAAAAAATGGTGTGAGTAGATGTGAAGATTTCTTAACTCTTTACGGAGGTTCTCATAAAGTTTTTTGAGAAAAAAAAAATAGGGTGCTCCGGGCGCCAGATGCATGGGCTAATACACACAAAAAATCAAAGAATTTGGGAGATTCTTAAGAAGGGATTGTAAATACATGAATGAGCGTGAAAAAGATAGTGTGAGTACACGTGAAGGTTTCTCAACTCATTTCATCGGTCCTCATAAAGTGTTTTGAAAAAATATTTTTGGATGATCCAAGCGCCAGATTCATGGGCTAATACACATGAAAATTCAAAGAATTAGAGCTATTCTGGAAAAAAAAAACTTGTAAATGCGGGAAATGGGCGTTAAAAAAATAGTGTGAGTAGACGTGAAGGTTCTCAACTCATTACGGTGGTTCTCATAATAATTTTTGAGAAAAAAAATTAGCTTCTCTGGGCGCCAGATCAATGGGCTAATACTCACGAAAAATCATGGAATTTCGGCGATTATTAATAAAGGGCTTGTAAATGTGGAAATAGGCGTGAAACAAATTATGTGACTATATGTGAAGGTTCCCCAATTTATTACGGAGGTCCTCATAAAGTTTTTTGAGATTTTTTTTTGGATGATCCGGGCACCATATTCATGGGCTAATAATACGCACAAAAAATTGGGGAATTTGGGCGATTTTAAAAAAGGGCTTGTAAATGCGGGAATGGACGTTAAAAATATGGTGTGACTATACGTGAAGGTTCCCCAACTCATTACGGAGGTCCTCATAAAGTTTTTCTAGAAAAAAAATTGGGTTCTCCGGGCGCCAGTTCCATGGGCTATAATCCATGAATTTTTGGTGATACGTGATCCTGACTTGTTTTTTGATGAAATTTCTCATGGAGGTTCGGTACGATCTTATTAATGGTGTGAGTTGGTCACAGGGGGCTAACAAACACATTTTCAAGTTCAAACATCCCCAAAGCGGGAAAAACCAAATTTAATAATTTTCATGTACTATAGTCCATGAATTTTTGGTGATACGTGATCTCAACTTAATTTTGGTCAAAGATTTTCATGGATGTCCGTTACGACCTTATTATGGCTTGAGTTAGTCACAGGGCGAAAACGGATGCATTTTCAAGTTCAAACGAGCCCCAATGTGGAAAACCCTAATTTACCAATTTTCATGTGCTACAGTCCATTGATTTTTGGTGATGTGTAATCCCGACTTGTTTTTGGAAGAAATTTTTCATGGACATATGTTACAACCTTATTAATGGCGTGAGTTGGTCCCGAGGGGAAATGTTCAAACGAGCCCCAAAGAGGGAAAACCCAAATTTACACGATGTTCGTGAGGTATAGTCCATGAATTTTTTGTGATATGTGATCTTGACTTGTTTTTCGCCAAATTTTTTAATGGATGTCTGTTACAACCTTATTAATAGCGTGAGTTGGTCCCGAAGGTTACATGGACGCATTTTCAAGTTCAAACGAGATCCAATATGGGGAAAACCAAATTAAGTGATTTTCATGTGTGATAATCCATGGATTTTTTGTGATAAGTGATCCCGAGTTATTTTTGGCCAAAATCTTTCATGGACGTCCGTTACGACCTTACTAATGGCGTGAGTTGGTCCCGAGGGGCAAACAAACGCATTTTGAAGTTCATACGAGCTCCAATGCGAAAAAACCAAATTTACCAATTTTCGTGTGCTATAGTCCATAATTTTTTGTTGATACGTCATTCCGATATGTTTTTGACTGAAATATTTCATGGACGTCCATTACAACCTTATTAATGGCGTGAGTTGGCCCCGAGGGTCAAACAGACGCATTTTCAAGTTCAGACGAACCCGAATGTGGGAAAAACCTAATTTATCATTTTTCGTGTGCTATAGTCCATGGATTTTTGGTGATACCTAATCCAGACTTATTTTTGGCCAAAATTTTTATGGACGTTCATTACGACCTTATTAATTGTGTGAGTTAGTCCCGAGGGGCAAACAAACGCATTTTCAAGTTCAAATAAGCCCCAATGCGGGAAAGACTGAATTTACCATTTTTTCGTGTGCTATAGTTCATGAATTTTTGGTGATACGTGATTCTCACTTGTTTTTTGCCGTAATTTTTCGTGTGTTACCCATGGATCTGTCGCCTTGGAGAACCCAAAATTATTTTTCTGAAAAAACTTTATAAGGACATCCGTAAAGAGTTTGAGAAGCATTGTGTATAGTCCCACCATTTTTTTGATGGCATAGTTTCTTATTTACGAGCCAACTTTTAGGAATAAGCCCTTTTTCTTGGTTTTTCGTGTGTACTAGCCCATGGATTTGGCGTCTTGGAGAACCCTAATATTTTTTCTGAAAAAACTTTATGAGGACCTTTGTAATGAGTTGGAGAAGCATTGCATATAGTCCCACCATTTTTAAGGCATATTTTCACATTTACGAGCCTACTCTTAGGAAGTAGCTAACTTTATAGGTTTTTTTTGTATGTATTAGCCCATAGATCTGGCGCATTGGAGCAACCAATTTTTTTAAAAATAAATAAATTATGAGGACCTCTGTAATGAGTAGGGGGAGCATTGTGTACTGTCCCACCATTTTTTAAGAAATATTTTTGCATTTACGAGCCAGCTTTTAAGAATTAGCAGACTTTCTTTTTTTTCGTATGTACTAGCCGCCCATGGATCTGGCACCTTGGAGCACCCAAAAAAAAATTCTGAAAAAACTTTATAAGGACCTATGTAATGAGTTAGGGAAGCATTTCGTATTATCCCACCATTTTTAATGCATATTTTCGCATTTACGAACCAACTATTAAGAATTTGCCGAATTTCTTGGTTTTTCGTGTGTATTAGCCCATGGATTTGGCGCCTTGGAGCACCCAATTTTTTTTTGAAAAAAATTATGAGGACCTCAGTAATAATTTGGGGAAGCATTCTGTATAGTCCCACCATTTACAAGACATATTTTCGCATTTACGAGCCAACTTTTAACAATTAGTCGACTTTCTTGGTTTTACGTGTGTATTAACCCATGGATCTGGCACCTTGGAGCACCCAAAATATTTTATGAAAAAACTTTATGAGGACCTCCTTAATGAGTTGGGAAAGCATTATGTATAGTCTTGCCATTTTTTAACGCATATTTTTACATTTATGAGCTAATTTTTAGAAATTTAAAAAGTAAAGCAAAAACAGAATTAGTGGTGAAGTTACAATCGCATTTCAGACGAATGAAAAATTCCTTTTATAATCATTAAATTTTGTATATGTTTTCAATGAGTTCAACTAGTCCAAATATTTTCAACACAAGTACAAGTACATATGTAAAAAATCCTTAAAATTTCAAAATTAAAAATTTTGAACGTTTAATTTGATCAGAAGTGTAATGAGTTAAACTTAAAGAACCTAAAAGTTGAACCTGGTAAATTTAAGTAATACATCCATCATCTTGAAATTCTGAATCAGCTCATGCCCTAGTGATGTCGAGGATCAGGTCCGTCAGGACTAAGCCGGTTGATGTGATACTTGAATGCATCTTTTCTTTGTAATCTTTCCCTCAAAATTTCTTGAGCAGTTTCCATTAGTGTACTCCTCTTCCTTGGTAACAATGTCTCAAGAGGACGACTTTCTAAGCTTATACAATATGAAAGCAAGATAATAATAATGAACCATAACAAAAACCTAGAAGTACTAGCCATTAATTCTTGAATAATTAATGATATATATATATCTAAGGTTTGCATGAAATGAAATGAAGAGAGTTATATTGTGTTGTGATTATTGAACTATATATAGTCCTAAATATTAATATTCATCATAGTATTTAATATTATTGACAAGGGGGGTTCACAATCAAATAAGATAAGTGCTAAAATTGTGAAAGAAAAGTGTAATAGTGATTTGATAACTTGTTTAAAACAATTTTTTTTGTATTCTACTTTGTAGGTCATTTGACCTGCTCAAAGATAAATTATATTACTAGCTATTCAAGTTGTCAACCTGAATTTTTTTAATGCACCTTTTTGCTATGCAGCCTAGCAAAATGGTTTAAAAAATGAGTAACTATTTAAACTGATCGGATAATCGATTCTTTAAAAAATAATACAAATGGATATATATTATTCGCTAAAAAATAAATATTCAGACGAATAATTATATGAATATCTATATTATTAATTTCATGAGTTCTTGCTTTATAGGAGTGTTATTTTGACTCTTTATCCTGTATTTTACCTAATTATTGAAAAAGCCAGGAATAATATGAATATCCATATAATCAAAGCTCATCTTCCATCCCTATTATAAGCAAATCGAATATTTATTTACTTTTATTTAACTCGTTTTCGATCCGTCTATATCAATCACATCCAACTTGCCATTTTGTCACTTGCGCAGACAGTACTGCATCCACCAATGGATCTTTATATTGGTGGTGATGTAATATCATACGTGATTGTCCAAAAGTGGCCCTACAATATATAGTGATTCATTAATTAATTAAGCTTCATTTAATATAATAAGTTCTAATTAATGAGGATTATATATAATTAAACAAGGTTGGTTAATTAGTTAGTTAGATATATATATAAAGAGGATGTCGGCAATGTTTACTTGGGTTCTAGATGATGTCGACAATGTTTCTACTTATTACGATTTTTTTTTAAGATTCAAACTATATGAACTTTAATTGATATTTTAAAACATATATTATCAGAAAATTGCAATTTATAACAATTTTTATAGAGTTTTTGAATATCAAAATTCAATTTTAAGATATCAAATTATTTGTATTGTCAAACTCAACTTTTAAAATTAGTTAAATAATTTCGAAGAATGAAACGTGATAACTATTTTGAAACGATTAAGGAAATGTCTAAATCTTAAATCTGTGTATGAATTCATCTCTTTTTGAACTTTTTTATTTCTATAAATTCAAACTTTCAACAGTTTACCAACTTAGCACATTTATCTTATTTGAGAATTAACTTATCTAATAAGCCATCTAGCAAAATTGATGCAAGCTGGCCTTCTATTTGACGATGGCTGCTTTTTTATATTTATGCGTTACACGTATGCATATATGATAAACCTAATTTTAATTATTTTTTATAAAGATATGCACATTATCACATATGAGACATTTAGATTTGTGGTCAGAATCACTAAAGCATTTAACGGTATTTATATAGAGTATTGATTATAGATATCTATATTTATTATTATCTCTAAATATAATATAGCGATAACTGTATTATTATCGTAAAACTCTTTATTTGTTATAGTGATACGTGCTTTTTTTGAATGCCACCACCTAGGCACCTATAATAGAGTAATTTTCGTTTGAATTTAGGTCTCTTACTTAGTTGTTGAGAGATAGTGATAGAATTTCTCCAGAATTTTACGAAGTCAATAAAAATTAATTTTTCAGCAATTAACTCGATTTTTTCACTTTATTAGTGATAGAATCCCCTACTTTATTAGTGATTGATGTTGTTTAAAATAGTTGGATGATATACAAACAATAAACTTAACTAATAAATAAAAGTATATCGATAATTTTGATTTTTTTCCCCAATATTTATGTATAGGGTTATGATGGGTTGAGCTATGTTGTGGGGTTATATTATATACTTGTGATTCGCTAACAGGTCGAGAATATTGATTAAGCCTAGAAATAAAGGAAACTTTATCGAAAATTTTGAAAATTTGGAAAGCTAGCTAAATTTTAAGGTCATAAGGATTTGTAAGTAAAGGATGGCTTGGGTGATGAAATTCTGTGCTTAAATATGATTGAAGATTTACATTCGAGAATATATAGGTAATGATTTATGAGAGTAATAATAATTTTCCACTGATTAGTCATTGGAACAAAATAATTACTTTGCGACTTTGGGCTAAGATTTGAAAAGTGATTTGTGGTATGTTAAAATTTACTCTCTCTCTCGAGGCTTTTCCCTACAATTTATATTGTTGAATTGATTTTCGAATATGATTTAGTAGCTCATTTGGTCGGGACAAGTTATTCTAGGATAATTAATTCCGAGATAAGTTATTTCGGTTATTCCATCATATATATGGGATAATAATTTATCCCATCACTATGACAAAAATGATGGGATAACTAATCCAATGACTACCTAATACCTCTAACCAAACATGGGTTAAAATAATCCTACATTTTATTTTTTGCAATTATGATACCTAATACCTCACATCAAGCAAGCTCTTAGGGTTTTGCACGTAGGTCTAATTATAGAAAGGTAATATTATTACTTTTGACATACTAAAAAAGAAAGTGTCTCATAAATTGAGACGGAAGGAGTACGTATTATTTACCCATGTTAGGGATTTATGAGGCATTCATGATACTTGGTTTGAGTTTATTTTTATGGTACAGTTAGCAGGTAAAGACTTGTTAGGTGCCATGTGGCTTTAATTTGGATCGTAACATTTTACTTGATTTCATAAACAAACAAACAAAAAGCATATTGGAACAAGTTGTTAAAAAGTGTCAAAATGATATAGTTAAACCCTACGATAACTGTTCAATAGGTACATGACTTAATTAAGATGTCTAAATGAAAAATCACGTCCAACTTTCCTTAACCCCAACCAACCATACGTACGTTGCATGACAATAGCTAAACATGTAATTCATGTGTATATCATACCATTAAACTAAACATAACATTCTTTTTAACACGATGGGACGCTCTCAACATCCTGCGATTCAAAAACTACAATCACGATAACATATTAGTGAAAAATTGAGATGAAAGTTTCATGCACGGTTTTGAATAAGAGAAAGTTCCATCTCCTGCATGATTCAGCTAGTCAACACATATTTATTACTAGACTATAATCTAAAATTGCAGTAAAAATCAGTACTTGTGATAAAACTATAACCATAATAAGAGGCAATCAAATACCACAACTACTGTTGTGAACTTTCAGAACATAACAAGAGACAACTCAGAAAAATCAACCAAGATCCCTCAGGATTCATTCTATTAATTCCAAGTCAAAACACCAACATACACAGTAGCATTTTCGGACATACAAGAGGATGGACACGAGAGCTTAACTGACGTTCAATCCTGGTTGCGTCTACTTCAGGGGAAAATACATATAAATTCTTTGCAAAAAGTTGCCAGGAAGATGAATGGGAAAATATGTACACACCCCCATTATCATTTCCACTTAAGATCCCTGATAATTTTTACAGTATGCATTCCTACCATCATACTTGGTTTCTACAACTACAACCAAGACCAGCTGCAGGACATCGCACAAGCAAACCTATATGCTCTAACTGTGAACAACACTATGAATGAAA
This sequence comes from Solanum chiquidenum, assembly GCA_029582725.1. Lineage (NCBI taxonomy): Eukaryota > Viridiplantae > Streptophyta > Magnoliopsida > Solanales > Solanaceae > Solanum > Solanum chiquidenum. The sequence continues at coordinate 19,856 of JAJOOS010013371.1, forward strand.
ATCCCAGCACATATATAAGCAAAACTGGTTGAGCAATAATCTAAGCAATTTACAGGTGCTACATCTCTCACATGACTACCATAACCAATAACACTTGTATAGAAATAACATCATAAATAATGTTAAGAATGAGATGTCTGACTCTTCCAAAATCATCGAGATAAGCCACTTTGATGATAAAACTTGAAGTTTTTGATTGCAGACGTCCTTCAACCAGAAGAGGACCTTCATCTTGGAACCTTCAGATGAGTACACAGCTAAAGACATCCATGAAGAATTCCTGCAAAACAATAAGATAGACAAAAAAAATTAGAACTTCTCCTGAATCTAAGAACATTGTTAAGAGAAAAATCAATAATGGAATAAAATAGTGAATAACAACAAAGACCTTAATTCATTTTTCCCCCCTTCACCAGTAGCTCACACACTATTTGGATGCAAAAAATCATTTTATACCCAGAAAAAGAACGACTTAGCCATATCTTATTATCATTTCGAATGATTTCAAATCAAATAGTAAATAATCCTTCAATGGACTGACTGATAATCCAGGCGAATTCAAAGCTAACCTAAGATAAGTAGAAAATTGAAAAATCAACTAATGTGGACACTAGATTTAATATTCAATATTTAAGGAGTACTACACAAAAGGGGTACTTACCAAATATTGACAAGCAAGGCAATCACAAAATTTTCCAACTTTTAAGATAATTTGGTGATAGTGCTAACTAATATGGTATGACAATAATTTGTGTTAAATAGGATCAACATTAATCATTTTCAGGAACTTATGACTTCTTCTTTATTATTTATTCCATAGGTCATTTTTTTAATTAAAAATTAAAAAGATAACAAGTAATAAGATACGTTAATTAGGGTAGCTTTACAACTATTTAGTCCACAACAATCTTATCTAAAAATATTTATGGACTAGAGTTGCATACAACAATCTTATCTAAAAATATCAACGGCATGCGCAAGAGAACTTTGCAAGAGCCAAACCAATCACAAAAAAGGTGCAAGTCCGCAAGAAATAAGAAAAAGTTAGCTAACTGACTCACCTGCGCCAAGTGGCCCTTCGCATCAATGGTCCGCTTCAGATCCGGATCCAGAGGAACTATCGCTATCAGAATCTGAAACGATAGAGCAGAAGATATCAGACACATGCAGTGAACTACTGGCTGCAAAATCAATAAAATTAAACATGCGACAATTATGGTGCATTTAAAGATGAAACATGCAAAAGAAAATCAGTATTACCACTTGAGGATGAACCCGAATCGCTGCTGGAACTGCTTGAACTACTAGACCTACTTGCATTATCCATCTGTCTTCCCGCTTCTGCACTTGTAGCAAGAGCACTGGTGTTATTTTTAGCTAGTCATGTAAAAAAACAACGAACCATGTTCTATGAGTATTTTCCACCTAAAGCGTGAACCTTGATACCAATCTGGGAAAATAGTCACATGTATAAGAAGAGGCTTACCAGTATTACTGTTCAGTGCACCAGCAACCATAGGAGCAGAATTCTGTATAGAAATGACACAAATTAAGAAATCCCTACCAGACAAAAATGTAAAACGAAGGTGGAGAAGGAAAAGAGTGAGGGATGTCTAGATCAAAGCTCACCATGACTGGGGCAGTCCGTGTAGTTCCTCTGGCTTGCTGAGCAAGTTCAGTCTTTCTCTTCTGCTTGCTTAAGTTCTTTTTGTAATTGGTCACAAACCTTTCAAGCTCCCAGAGGCTTTCCGCATCAACACTGTCTATGTCTACTTCAATCACATCATCATGTTGATAAAATGCTGAGTTCCTCTTCTTAATAATCTGAACAACAGCATCAAGCTTTTCTAAAGGTAAACTCTGAAGATGTGTGCTGAGTCTCTGTTTTTCTTCATAGGTCATATCCCTTTTATCGGGATCATTTGCTTTAGGTTTCTTAGGAACTGGTACCCTACCAACATGAGCAACGCGTGATGGCTTGAACCTGAAATCAGCTGGTCCAGTCATTGACTCAGACCTATCCAAAGTCCTTGCTTGAGAAGCAGGTGGAGCGGCATGAGAAGTTACAGAAGCACGGGCAAAGGGAGAAGGCTGAGGGACCTTTCTTGAAGTGGGGGTAGGCAAACCTGCATCATGATACATTTGATACCTCCAATCCGGATTAAACTCGCCCTCTATAACTGCCCACCTCTCTTCAAAAATCTTTAACAACTGTTCCGACATAACATGAACATCATGTCCTTTGGGATTATAAGTCATGGCATTACGGAAGACAAGTCTCACATCCTCAGCAAACTCCCTGGGAGACTTGTACCGATTTTGAGATAACCTAGCTTTGATAGTGCCCAAATCCATAGGATGCTTGATGATAGCATGATAATCGTGCAGCCCAAGACCCTCCACATTCACTGGCTCATTAAAGACCCACCCATGCTTGTGCTTCATTAACCTCTGAAGCAAGGTGGTGCATCTCTTAAACACCTGATTCCTATGTTTATCAAAGCCAAAGCCAACACCAAATGGATACCCCTGCTCCAACTCACCATTGTGTTTCCTCCCAGCACCATTTGGCTTAAATTTTTTATTGCTTTCCGGAGGCAATCTATCCTTCCCAAGTAAGAATTCGGAATTAGTGTAATACTGATTGGCCTTCGGGGTCCTCTTCTCCTTCTCCACAAACTCAGTAACTACATTATTGTTTTCCACAACTGCAACCCTTGGTCGCTGGAATGGTCTCGATCCAGGGTGCCCCACCAAACCCATCTCTGAATTCACTCGCACTAAAGCCCTACTATTCATCACACCATTATCGATATATCGTGGTTGACTATAAGAATTAACAGCACCACTAGGAATAGCGGTTATCCTACCAACATTATTGAAACCACCATTAGTATTTGTATCATGTGTGGTCAGCTGACGCTCCTTAGCTTCAAGCTCTGTAACTAAACTCCTAATCTGATCAAGCTCACCCGCTAAGTCCCTCCTAATACCTCTAATCTCCACTCTTGATGTCGCTCCCCCTATATTAATCCTAATTCTATCTCGAACCCTAGAAATTACAGGCTTAACTGTCGAATCCAGCTCAGCATGCTCTCTAGTTAATCCATCTGTATAACTCGCCATAGCAGCCTCTTCACCCCGAACATCCCCACCATTATTAGCCTCCACAATTGGGCTGCCACCAACGTTAGCCACATCTCTACCATCTAAATCTCCCTGTGATCCAAGGGTATCATCCTGCCCTTGTCCATCATTTATCAATTCTACCTGATCCCTATCCCTCCCATCTCCCAATTCCAAATCACACGGCAACGAATCTTTCAATTGAGGTTCTTCCTCCTCCTGACGGTACTGCAACCGCTCCGATTCTTCTGCAGATTCCAATTCTCCATCCTGTACAACATAACCATTCGCATCCTTGCTGCTCCCCTTGTTGACATCCGGCGCAGCGGAGATCGGAATCGGGTCATCCTTCTTCTGGATCCTTCTACGCTTCCGGGTATAAACTTTGGTAGGGCTTCCCCACCTTAACCTTTCTCTAGATTTCAAATCGTCGGCATGTGAAGCCATACATGAAATCAAACCAAATAACACCAGAAACCTGAAAAAAATCCACCAAAATCACCATAACAACATCTTCAACCATAAAAAAAAAAACTAGGGTTCCTCAGAACCCCATGAATCGTAACAACAATATTCCGAAACCCTAGCTCAAACAGATCGGAAAATAAAAAGCGATTCAATTTTCAGGTAAATCAAAGCCGGTACGGAACTAGGGTTTTTCCAAAAATAATAAAATAGTAAAAACAAAAAAAAAATTACAAAAAAGTAAAAAAAATAAAAAAATTGGGGAAGAATAAAATTAGGGTTAAGAAAATTGGGGACAGAGTATAGCAGAAGAGAGAGAGAGATGATTACCTGTTGAGAGAGAGAGAGAGAGAGAGAGTGTTTTTTCGGGTCGGATCTAAAAGTGTACTCGCTTGGGTTGTGTACGTACAGTATACTTTCTCTTTTATAATGTTGTTGACACGCGCTTGTCGTGTCGGAGCCTACTGTTATTACCAAAGAGGCATTTGTCGTTTTGCCACGTAATATGTTGGGAAACATAATATTTTTTTGTTTTTACTTTTCTTGCTTACCCTCGTGCTTCTTCTCGGGATCATTTTTACTTGTCACATTTTATATCAGGAGAAAATTAAACTATATGGTTGAAAATTATTTAGGTCATGTATAATCACATGATTTAGCTTATATTTATGTATAAACACATGGTTTAACACTCATTTGTTTGTTTAAGTATAATATATGAATGTGTGTTTTTTAATTGATCTAATGTATACATTTATTTTTTTAATTTGATTTCAGTTGTTATTTATGTTCTTTAATTTTTGGTGTACATAAGTAGACGTTTAAACATGTATGAAATGTAACAAATAGACATATGTGTCCTGCGTGGCATAATACACATAGGACATCATGTAGGATGTATGTGTCTATTTGTGTAATTTTGTACAAATTTAAGTGTTTATTTATGCGCATCTAAAATTGAAGGGCATAGATGTTAGTTAGGGTCAAGTTAAAGGGTGTGATTATGTATTATGTCTTTTTAATTTGGTCTTAGTTGATATATATGCTCTTCAATTTTGGGTGTAAATAAATAAAAATTTAAATGTATATAAAGTTGAACAAGTAAACACGTGTAATTTGTGTAGTGTCCTACGTGACAATTCACGTCTTACGTGTATATTATGTCATATAGAATATGTGTGTTTATTTATTTAAATTTATATAAATTAAAATATTTATTTATGCACACTCAAAATTTGAGGGTATAGATGTCAATTTGATGTTAAGTTAAAAGGGAAGTAGCTATATTTATGTATTTAAGCAAGCAAAAATTAATCACATTTACTAAGCTTAGTAACTTCGACCTTTTTTGGACATTTATTTAATATGTGATATTATGAGCCGCACATTAAATCATATATGAGAATTTTGGTTAAAATAGGGGTTGAGTTTAATAGTATTTTTTATATTCCTACTCAAAATTCACCTCAGGATTTAAAATGTAATAACACTGGATAATAATATTCCTAACACACAAGTTTATCCTCAAGATTTTATATGAAATTCAAATTGTTCTTCATTTATATGAATAATTGACGAACATGAAATATTTGATCGACTAAATATCTAGTATTATTATTAACATGTATCGCACATTTATTGAAACTAGTTATTATATGGTATGAATATAAATGTTAATTGACCGAAATCTCCTTCAAATATTAAACGATTTTTATGTTCTTAATAATTTTAATCCTATTTTCTTTCGAACATACTTCTTAAACCGTAAAATCTTTTAGCAATATTTCTTTGTGGACATACTTAATCATATGTTAGTAATAACTTCAAGTTGATTCACTATCAAATTGAATTTTATTAAATATAACTTTATTAAAGCAACATATACATCAAAGAATATCTATAATAATTTTTTTTATTGAGTTGTACTTTTCTCTTTATCCAGCATATCTTGTTTGTAGATTTGTTTGAGCAACATTCATTTCATGTATCATACTAACATATTAAACTTAAAATATTATACTGAATATTAACGTGTAACATTACACGTATTTTATATATTATATTAAAAGCACAGAGATGCTTAATGAAATCAAATAAAAAAGTCGTAATGAAATATTTCCTCATTTGAATTATGTGATACAATCGATCATCTGATTTTTAGAACTTGTCTTTTAAGTTTTATGGCATCTTCTTGTCACATAAGATTCTGGATGTGAGCTTTCATTTCATTCAATTTGCATTAATACGATGTGTGATATTCTTGTCGATTTCTCAATATGTAGAATAATAGACAAGATACTTGAAAATTATTTTCTTATGGATGACATGTGAACCAAGTCTCACCTCCACAATATCGTCATGTGTACATCACTAAACTTGCACTCTAAATACTTTTTCTTAGTCCTACTTAACTTGAACCATTTAAACCTCCAAATTTTGTCACCAAACCTCAAGCTTATAAGTGTTAACTAAACTAAGAGTTGATCCATGGTGCAATCTCATTACAACTGAAAAATGTTATGAGTCTCAACCTATAGTCCTTACTCGGATTTTTTTCCATCACACATTTCCTGAATCAGAACTAGTTCTAGTAAATAGACACATTCTTCCTCACCATCATATCCATCATTCTCTCTCAAACTTTCATATTGTAGCTTAGCAGTTTGATATTTATATAGTTATTATAATTTTGAACGTCATCTTTGGTCTTGTACATCGGGATCATTGTACTCCACCTCCATTCTTTTGACATCTTTATCGTCCTAAAATGACATTAAACAACTCAGTCCATCATTTCATACCTGCCTTGTCTACCTTCTTCCAAAAATTCATTGAGATCTCATCATTAGGATTTTCCATTGAGTCATAGATTAATTATGGCGCAGTTGAAATATTGGAGGAAATTAATGTATGCAGGAACATACTATCTCAAGTCAAGCAAACCACACTATTTCAGGAAAGTAATAAATCAAGAGATGAGATTACTTAAGGAGGATTAACTAATCAAGATTCTAAGGCCTTATTTAAATTTCTTCCAGTTAATGAATACCAAAATGACTTAATTAACAATTACATTCACATAAAATATTAAGAAAACCCAATTACTACTTTTTACCAAATAAATCTGCATGTGTAATAAATGTAGTAGTAGGTTCAACGTTGTGGATTATTTAATGAAAATGCACCCATCACAAGTCTGCCAATGATTATTTTCTACAAATATATATGCTATATATCTAACACCTCTACTATCTCAGACTATAAAAGCTAAATCTAATGCCTCAGGCAGCGAGGGGCTCGCAAACTCAAATGGAGTTGGCAAACCTTCAAAGTATCATTTTCACTTTTTTATGTTTAATTAGGCGTTGGCAAATTTGATTCCTTTCTCAATGGACGATTTCAGCTCTGGTTTAAGAGCTTCAAGTCCTTCTTTCTCGTAGTCTGAAAGTGCGCCTAATCCTAAGACTTCTTCCACGCCATTTTTCCCAAGTCTCACCTGAAAATAGTTCAAACAAGTGTTGAAATCAGAAGAACGACCATAACCAACAAAAGAAGAGTTATCATATCAATCTCCCATTTTATACCCTCATTGTGAGAGGGATCATCAGATTGAAAATAATGTCATCGACTGACAGAAAATGAAGATCCATCTATACAGATGCAAAATCGAGTGATGGCAAGACAGATACATTTAATAGCAAATAGGCACTCAAGCACCATTTAGGTTAGAAGAGGATATCATTACCTTGGATGCAAAGAATGGCAGGTCTGTCACAGTTGACTGTACGAATGAACACTCTACAACATCTGGAACCCCATTCAGTCCCTTCAAGCAAGCATCCGCGAAGATGGCACCAGCATAGCTGGAGAAGTGAAACAAATTGCTCAAAACACAGTAACCACACAAAGAAATAATCTACAATGTAGTTCACTTCAATACTAGGTGCATGGAAACTTTATATTCAAGACGTTATCAAGATTGCACAATCTTGGCCACTATGCAGCATGTGGTAATTTACAGTTGTGGCATGTGACAACACATGCAGAAAAAGGTATCATGTTGTATATTAGTATTGCGAAAACCTGTCAAAATATATTCGCTCCATTTTAATTTACGTGAATTTATTTGATTGTGCAGATAGTTCAAGAAAGAAAGAATTGGGACTTGTGCTCTTAAATATGTCATAACATCTGTGTCGCTATCAAAGCTTCTCATCAAGGGTAAAATGGAAAGTTTATTAAATTACTTCCAGGTTTAGGAAGTCTTTCTTTTTTAAAAGGACTATAAAGGAGATATGGTCACATAAAGTGGAACAAATAGAGTTGTCAAGCAACTCTAGACCCTCTTTACAAGAATTTGACTCTCGTTAGCGGAAGACACTTATGCAGGTGTTCCTTGTCAATACCAGAAAGTTCTTGCCACCAAACAGAGAAACTTTCATGAAAACATTGAAACTTAAATAAGTAAAAGAGAGCATGAATAGAAACATACGCCATCGAGAGGGTGGCTGAACCCTTTCCAGCCTTGGCCTCCACAACTTCAGTGCCACCATCTTGAGTGCGCTTGGTGAGTGCCTCAATTTCTTCACTTGACAAATTTGCACTTGGAGTGGCCTATTGCAACATTTAGAGATAACAACAACACAAAAATTAGTAAAGTTACAATGTGGAATTAATCTTTTTTTATGAGTCAACACGAGGTAGACGTAATTTTTAAATAACCTAGATAAAACAAAAGAAAAGAAAAATTACTTGGGAAAATAACGGGAGGATAGTTACGCCAGCGTGACCACCAACAACGGGGACAATGACATCTGGAACAATGCACCAAATTTTTTAGTAGTGAATAAGAACTTCACATGAATTGACGGTTTAATACAATGAAATAGAAGCAAATCAAAGATGGAAATCACTATGATGCATACCAGCAACATTAACTTTAGCTTTTCCAGCATAGAAAGTCTTTGCCCTAACAACATCAAGTGTGGTCACTCCAAAGAGTCTCTTCTCATCATAGGTTCCAGCCTTCTTGAACACCTCAGATGCAATTGGGACAGTGGAATTCACGGGGTTGCTGATCACATTGACAAGTGCCTTTTGGAGATTTGAGGGGAGGCATTAGAGGAAAGAGAAAGAGTCAGTATTTGCTACTCCAACATCTAAACTAATATGTAAACCAATATGGGTACTTACATGAGGGCAATACTTTGCAATAGCTGTGCAAAGAGACTTAACAATACCAGCGTTAATATTGAACAGATCATCACGGGTCATACCAGGCTTTCGTGGCACACCAGCCGGAATAATGACAACATCAGCTCCCTCCAAAGCCTTCCCTAGCTGTTCTTCTCCTGCATAACCCAAAATCTGCAAGTCCAGGAAAAAAACAATGGTCAAGGAACTGCAAGGACTAGGGATCAGACACTGAAGCCGTTCAGTTTGTGGATTGCAGGTGAGGCAAGTGGGATAAAAAGTATAACACTGTTTGGCTTATTGTGCAAAGGATTACATCATTAGGATAAAAGTTAGGGGTCTTTCAGGAGATCCATATATTTTAAAATAAGCCCCCAACTAAATTCTGCATTAGTTGTTTAGCGTTTGGTTTTCACGTTTACTCTCAGTGTTCACAATATCAACATTAATTATGTAGTTATACCAAATTCAGTAATGTATAACATTACAAGTATTAGGAATAGATGCATAAGAGCACATAAATCAGAAAAGAATAACCTTATATTTGATCACTTATTCAGTTAACCATTTCTTACATATTATCTCTCCGTGTATTTTGAGAAAAGTTTGTATATTGACTATAAACTATAAAGTAATAAGAGCATCAGGCAATTTAATTAACTATACCTCAATCTCTAACTGCAGGGGTCAATGATATAAATTCTCTAGATATCTTGTTGTAATTGGGTCCATTTCATTTTGATATTAGTAATTTATCTTTTATGGTAAATTAGGAGTCCCTAAAACTAAAAGTTCTCCAAACTTCACACCTATCCCTATTTGAAGCTAAAGCTAGTGTAACAATGACTAAGGCTTAGTCTAGCTGATTGGTACCCCTTATAGATATATTCTTAGATAAATCCGCATTGATACAGAGAGATCATACTACTCTTAAAGCAATTTTCTTCCACATGATTTTAGTTCAACCTGATCTCTTTTTATAGCATCTTCAATCACCACAATGCCGTACGTAAGGACTAGTGTTTGTAGGTTTATGCAAGGCATAGCCAAACCATATATGGCAACTTTTTACTAATTAATCCTATACTTGCACTTTTTGCCTGATGTGATCATTTCTATTTTTGTCCAATCTTATATGACTGCACATCTATATTTGCATCTAAAGTTCCAATGACAGTTAATCTTGTGGATATGATGAGCATTTTGAGACCCAAAGTTCACCCCATATCACATTGTTGATCTCACAACCATTTTATAAATTTACCTAGGAATCTCGAAGCAATCTTTCACTTCAATCACTAAAATTCAATCAATCTACTATATTTTCGTCTATCACACCATTCACTTCAAAAGATTGAGCACTTCAATCAATATATTTCTATCAACCAATCTACTATATTTTTGTCTATCACATTATTCTCTTCAAGAGATTGAGTGACACTACAGTTTTATCCAATCTCTCTTCACCTTCGTCCTTATGGTAGGAGAGCTAAACGTGGATATATTATGTCTTACTTCAACTTATCCTAAAAATTTATACTGTGAAACACTTCTCCATAATCCCAAAATTCCAATCAACTTCCTTGTTAGCAAAATAAAGTTGTCATCTTAACTAGAGAAATGTAATATTTATTTCACATTTTTGTAGTTTTATTCCAATGGGTTTTTGCTTGAAAAGTTCACAAGGAATCAAGGATTACAGTAAAGAGATTCTAATAGTAATAATAATCACTGGAGTATGTGGAGTATTTGCCATTGAATGTTGAAGTCATCTACAACAAATGCTTAGATAAAATTTGATAAGAGTTTTTTTTTCCTGATAATTCTATGCCTTCACGTCATTATTTAATATTTAGTTTATCATCATACCTGGTATATAATTAGCAAATATAATAGGAATCAAAACAAAACTCAACGAAATAACAGGTACAGATTCACATAAACATACAAAGATAGATCAACTTGTGAGACAAACACAACGAGAAATCAACATAAAAACAGAGATCAAGTCCCTGAATTCATCGAAGAACACTGATGCATCAGAGCAGTTAAAATTCTAGGGCTTAAAAGAGTGAGAAACCACACACTCATCACGAAGAGCGTAAAACATGGAGTAACAGGCAAGATAAAGCAGAAATTAACCTCAGATCTGGTGTTGATGTGGCTGACATCAGCGGCAACACCAGGAGTTCCAGCAATATCGTAGAGTGCAAGTCTGGAAACTAAAGGATTCAGTTTCATGAGAAGTGACAGCGGCTGCCCGATCCCTCCAGCTGCACCTAAAATAGCAACTTTCCTGTCCGGAGCAGACTCCGATGCGAATCCCCGGCGTGTGCCGGCGGTTGAGGTTCTGCGAGCCAGAGTTCTCAACATGGATGTTCTCATTGCTATGGCGGAGAAAAATGTGAAGTCGAAAATGAGAGAAATGTTCAAAGGGAGTGTTCAGTTGCGTGAAGCCGACTACAGTATTTATACTGGGATAGATTCGTAAATTTGTAGGAATGGGTCCCCTGATTTTCTGCCGGTAAATATTCCCTCGATTCATTTTTACTTCTTCTCTAGTATTTAAAAATCTTTTGAGTTTTTTATTCAATATTTAATATTTATCCTAAAATTTGAATTTGTGTAAAATAAAGCTTTATTTGGAGATAGCACTCAAAATCTTTGATTAATGAGGAACAGTTTCATTGACTACACTTATTCTTTAGTAGTTACATATCAAGAAAATATAATTTTTTTTATATTTAATTCTTCATATTAATTATTTATTTCTCCAGACCTGAGAGGTTGAGACTAAACAAAATACTTATATTCATCATTATCTCTTAACCGCATGGAAAATTTAAAATAGATACTTAAAAGTAAACGGAGGGAGTATTGACTATACCATTAAAGCAACTTGAAATTCTTGACTTAGTCCCATTTAGATTAACTTATTTTTAGATGCTTTGACTTTTTAGTAGTTTTTTAGTTTTGAAGGTATTTGGAAAGATTATAAAGTGCTTTTAAGCATCCACTTTTAGGCCAAATAAGTTTTAAAATAAGTCAAAAATCAAAAGTAGGGTACCATCTACGTATGACTTTTAATTTTTGGCTTATAAGCAACTTTTTATATGTTCATCCAACCAGGTTCTTATTAAGTTATAAGTTTTGTTTGATTCACCGAATGAGATAGTAATCTCATACAATAAAGTAAAATTATTTTTTCATGCTTAACCGATAAGATAAATAATAAAATGATGAAAATAGTTAATCTCATGGAGATATCTAATTTGTTTTATCTCATCTCACCTACTAAACACGTCTAATTATTTACCTCTATGTGTTGTTTTAGTCAATTTTAAGAAGTACTTAATAATAATGATTGTACTCCATTTAATATTTTCCTAGTGCACTAACAAATGAAGCATATTATCTGCAAATATCGTTGCGTTTGCGGACAAGTTCTCATCTTTACACTAAAGGGAAAAAAAGGCTCATTATCTTTATGATATCGAGAACTTTTTTTTTATGCCTCATACAGTTAACACAAGTTATACTTTTTGTTTCACAAGTTAGTGAACCCAATTCTTTACACTTTTTGGTACAAACTTTGAGTCCACCAATTTGTGAAACAAAAAAAAAAAAAACTCGCACAACTTTGTATCAATTGTGTGAGGACACAAAAATACAAAATTTCTGATATCTAACCTTCTGTTGGTCCCTTGTCCAAAAAATCTGCCAGATATCATAATGCGAGTATCTCAATGCAGAAAATATAAGAACTTTAAGTGCATTATTATATAGAACAGCTCCATATAAATACATCTGGCTCACATATAAAAGAAGTGTATTGGAGTGGGATGCCAGCGATGTGTTTGATGTGAGTGAGACATTCGAAATGAATATACAGTATTCGAACAAATAGATACTCGCATGTGGAAAATGTATGTTCTGGCAAATAGAGCTCTTGAATAGAATCCTACATGTACAAAATTTCCCAGATGCAGCTCGACGGCCTCATTAGCTGCAACCCTCTTCAATTGTAACAACTTCAACCTTCAAAATACTATAGAAATAGAGAAAGACAACTCTCTAGTCCACATCTTAAACGATCCAAATTTTAAGGGAAAAGTAGCAATCAACTCTGAAAAAGGGAAGCTCGGTAAACATTAGGGAAGTGCCACATCCCAGGGGAGTTTAATGTAGTCAGGCCACCCTGGTGCAAGCAATTTCACAGCTCAAACCAAATCAAAATACTAAAAAAAGTTGTAATCATCTCCATAAGCTAACCTCGATAACAACGAGAACAACTTTTGGATGTTTTGATTTTGACAACTTGAAGTGAAAGACAAAGTCCTTTAGATGTTGGTTAACAAAGAGAGTCAGTCGGTTGGCCATAGGTCTTCTTTATCCAGTCCAGAACATCCACACAATCTTCATGCCCAATGAAATGCCTTTACATACAGAGGGATTTCAGGTTAGGAGTAAATGAGCGAAGATTTTTGCTTCTATATTTCAAGTTCATACCTGTTTATTGTACGATAGGTCTTCAATTCTGCAGCTTGACGGTGATTTCTTATATCTTTCCGCATACGAAGTGACTCAGGCATCTGGAGATGGCCATCCTGACTGCTATATGACTCGCATATGAAGCTAACCACCTTTTCCTGTAAATGACATTTTCAGATGTCAACAGGAGAATTTGACGTGCTTCATGGCTCATGCTACTGAGAGATAAGGCCCAATAAAAGGTAAGATTAAACAATTAAACAATTTTTCATAGGGGAAGAAACGACTGCCTCTGTACATGAAACAAACACGTTCCTTGAAAAAAGGAAAACTGAAAATTATCACATGCCAACTCCAAAGTCAAAGAATCCTTATTTCTTACAATTAATTGTCACTGCCTATATTTTCCCTCTTGGCATGCTTTTGGAAAAAGAGAAGTCTCAAGGCAAGAATAAGCGTCTAAAACCAAAGGAGGTCATCGTGAAACTGATTGTAGCTCTATGAAAAAAAAAAAAAAAAAACAATTTGAAAGAGAATCTTCCCACACTAAGGTAATTATTGCTAAGAAAAGGACCCACTATTATTCTGAACCTTCTAGAACCAACCTTTCATATCCAGACTGACACAACACAGAATATACCAACCATGGGATACCCAAAGAGATGATGAAAATATCCGCATATATATAATGCATGCATGACTGTATGCATATCATACTGTCAATAAAAGGAATCGTGAACAACTTTTATAAACCAGGAGAAACTCAGCTACTGCATCCGGAATGAAGAGAAATGTCCAACTTGATAAAAGTAATATTTAACAAAAAGAAAGGCACAACAATTCCTTATAAAAACAGAAATGGCATACCAAAGGTTTAGAAGCATCTATCCACTCATAAATCTGTTCATTGCGAAACCATGTCATCTGCCTTTTTGCAAAATTTCTGCACAAGAATATAAGAATCAGTCAATCAGCTTATAACTTACAAGAAATAACATTATAGACAACAACAACATACCAAGTGTAACCCCACAAGTAGGGTTTGGGGAGGGTAGAGTATATGAGACCTTACTCCTACCTCATAGAAATAGAGATGTTGTTTCCGATAGACCCGGATTAAAAAAACATTTTCAGCAGTTTCAATATGGGAAAAGTAACAACAATGAAATAATGTGAAATGGAGAGCATTACACAACATAGAGAAGAAAGAACTGTAAAACCAGCGCTAAAAGAATATTGCTAATACTACTGCCAAGAAACTACAAGAATATTGCTAATACTACTGCCAAGAAATAGTATTATAGACAATCCAATCAAATCAGGAAAACCAGCACTAAAAGCATGGACCAGACCCAAATGTATGGAAGGGGCCAGAGCCCAGACAGGAGTAAGAGTGGACCAATTTAAGCAGTACTATCAGAAGTTCCTCACATTTGCATCCACATCATCCATACTGCTCTTTTCTCATCTTGAAAAGTAACTATAGTATCAAGAAGTGTGGCTCGCTCAGCAGACAAGAAAGTGAGGGTTAAGTAGAAAGTTGTCTTCAACAGTGACAGGGGACACATGATTAAAATTCTATCAGGAATAGTTGTGGAACTTTCTGCTGATCCATGGCAAATCCGCATACAATGACTACAACATATAAGCCTCCAGAACTAAACTGTGACACTACAGAGAAAAATTGCAGATAAATACAGCATTTAAATGTCAAGAAAGAAAGGTTGTCTTAATATGTGAAATAATAGAGGAAGTGCTTGTTATGACTTATGACAGAAGTTATTTTCTAAGAAAGACATTTTCATGAGGAAGTCATGCACTAGTGCTTGGTTACTGGGGGGTGAGGGGATGACCTCCCTCACTTATGGACGAAAGCCATTTTCGTTATAACTATGTTGACTTTTAATTCCATATCACTTGTTCCAACCAACACTTAGACATAATTATTAATCTTTATTACTCAAATTTCGGTAAAACACTATCCAATTTGCTAAAATTATTATCAGTTTTTGATATGTATTTTTCCAAAAATTATTTTTCACTCACCAACCAGAGAAAACATTTTCTGGGAAAATGATCTTCCACTAAAAAACATTTCCCCGGAAATATTTTCCATAAAATAATTTCCGTTAGATCAAACACATTATTTCAATCAAGGAGGCCTTAACGGTTCTTACTAAAAGGCCATTTTATTGAAAGATAACATTTTGAAAAATTACATTTTATTACACAATAAGACAGTCGTTTTCCCTACATCCATATCTTCTATACAAAGAAACCGAGAACAACAAAGATCATCATGATTTGAGACAATTACATAGTCACAGTGAAAGTAACATACCGTGATTCTTTCTGAAATTCAGATAAAAATTCATAGAAGTCCCCAGCAGAACTCCATCCTCCATTTTCCCTACATCTTAGAAGGTATTCCATTGCCTAAAAGATTTTGAACAAACACATATTAGTAAACAAACTATTGGACTGTGTTCAAGCTATAGGGATGCAAATATACTTGTCGGTAACCAATTGCTCGAGTAGCAGAACTCGAGTTCGGCAAAAGACCCACATCAAGAAGCCACCCTGCCTCAGATAGAATTCCATCTGCTCCTGCAGTATGCACCATCATAATGAATTAATTAGGATCAATGTATTCTAAATAAAGTTGTTAAGGAAATACAATGGAAAGCTCTTATTTAAAAGAAAGATTTATTTTAGTTGAAGCAAAGATTAGTATCTCAAGGACTACAAAATTAAAGCACACTGGTTAACTCTTAGAAGAAGAATTAACCTTTATTAACAAAATGATCACTGGTACTTATTTGAATTGCTCACATTTCACTATCCAATTTCCAAAGAAAATGTTTCTCCAGTTATTCAGAAGAAACTTAGCCGAAATACATATCCTTAGATGACATCAAGACTATGAACAAAGAGAAAGAAAGGATCAAATTACTTCATCTAGTCTTTCCAAAATGTGAGAAAGAAAGGATCAAATTAATTCATCCAGTCTTATCAAAATGTTATGAAACGAAGAAGGGCAGGAAGGGAGGAAGGAAGAGAAGCAGATATTTAGCCCTAGGTATCATGATAACCGCAAAAATCTTAAGGCAGAAAAGAATGTTCTTCGTAGAAGGCTTGTGAATAATGGATGAGGCTGTGATTAAGAATTCCAAGACCTTAAAAGAATATTACACAAAGCAAATAATCATAAAAATTTCATTAATCTTTTACCTAAGAGCATATCTTCACACCGAAAATCAATTGATCTATAGAGATCTATCCTATTGGTGGAAAGGAAATAACAAAGAAAATCATAATCCAAATCCTTTATTTCATTCTGCTGCAATTTGTCAGCAGAAGTCTTGACATCAGCAGCATCTATTTGACCTGATACGAGCTGTTCTCTGAAAGAATTATATGGTATTTCAAAAGCTGATGGAGGTGACCCAGTAGACTGCAAGATAAAAAATGTATTTAGTTTTTTCATCTAAAGATGAACTGAACAGGCTGCGACAACATGGACTAACAGTTGTGCACATCTCAATCCAGTCTCAACTATTCCATAACCACAAAGAGCTCTTATGAAACCAATACAAGTTCTCTCTACAAGTACATCAATAGTTGACAGGAAACACAGATTCTCCCTGCAATCACATCGGTAAGTGACAAACAATAACACAGAAATCTCTAATGTCAACCTAACTCATACAACATGTGATCTAGCTTACAAAGAAGGGGTTAAAATCAGAGCGATCGCACATGAAAGTTACACAATTTTACCTTAACAATTTCAAGCCTGCGACGCAAGCGATACCAATCATTTGCCGGTAAAGACTGGGCACCAGGATCACCAGCTTTAACCAACAACTGAACAGCAGCATTCCAGTCTTCATCATTCTGTAAACTTGCAAGCTCTGAGTCGACTTCAGCAGCAATCTCTCGAGAGGCTTTTGGAACATCTGGCTTCCCATAAATAAACCTTAAACGTTGGACAGAATTTATTAGGTGAGTTGGAAGATCATGCCCCTTTAGGTTAAGTGACTCAGTTGTAGAGACTGCATGAAAACGGAATTCTTGTACACCCAAGATCCAATTCTATTATCAGTTACAGGATATATGTAAGCTTCATTTTTAAATATAATAAAGCTTGTAAATAGACATCTCTCAACAAAACTTATCCTCATTGTTGCTCTCTCACAGTCTGTAGTTTTACAGAATGAATCTTCTTTGTTAAACAAGTTGCAACCAAAAAGTTTAGCTTTAGTTTTGAAACGTGCTCCTCAATCTAACCAGAAGCTTTCAACTGTGAGCTGTAATATCCTACACATACCATCGCAAATATAATCCAGTACCACCCGCGACAATTGGAACACGGCCCCTATCAAGGATATCTCTAGTAGTTTGCCTAGCATCCTCAAAAAATTGTCCAACAGAATAATCTGATGACATATCCAAAAGAAAAGGAGAAAAAAAATGTGTTAGAACTAAAGGACAACAAATTTAAGGGCACATCATATAGGGCATTCAGTTAACTAAATATGACTATATGAGCAAATCAGACGAAGGAAATTTCACTTCAAATTACAGCCCCACCCCGCCCAACTGGCACAGGTTCCCTAGAAAAAGGACTCTTGATCACAGTGGAGTTTGGAATGTTGTGTTAGTCTAAAGTTACAAATACCAGTGATTCACTAATCTCGACGATTTGTATAAACATTGCAAATGCCTTGAGCATAAACAAACAAAGGTGAAATGATAGATATAAAATGGTCAATTTGAGGGTTTCAACAAATTGAGGAATTTTGATGTGTTCCCTTCATTGATTTTAAGTTCTGATGTTCCACAAATATGGAAAGCAGAGGGCTTCTATTGGTCATGACTGTCACTATGCACACGCCAACAAATATATGCACCAAATTACAATTTATGACAATGTAGAGGGCATAGATCATGCTTCATTGAGTGAAGGGATGAGCTGCACAGCTATTGAAATTCATGCTAAATACTATTTCATTGCTTCAGACCCTCTAATTTAGAAAGAATTACCTTCGGATGGATGCAATATGTCAACCAGATGATGTACTACTTCCTGCAAAACATACAGCAAAATAAGCGTCTGTCATGGCAGTACTCTGACACATGGTTCTATAAAATTCAAAAGTATTTTCCATTCCTCAAACGGACAAACAAGTAGTAATGAAGCTCCAGAAGTTAGTCACTCAGTACATCCAAACATGAAACCAAAAGAACCAAAAATTACGCGGAAACCAAAAGAAGGCAAAAAATGTTTCATGTTAAAAGCATGCCTCAAAAAACCAGGCAGTAAACATGCTGATATTAGCAAAACATAATTCAAATTTGCTAAAGCAATACCTTTCTTTCATCAAAGGAAGGCTTCGCTGAACCGACATCAAGCCCTCGATACACCTATAAAGCCAGAGAACAAAGCATAAATCAACTGAATTTCAACAAACATCATTCAGTCAGTAGCAGAGCCATGATAGGGGTTGAACATCTACTATATATACATAAAAATGAAGTGTGATTTTCTCGACTCTACCTAGCTCCACCACTGCATTCAGTTAAGCAACATTAACAAGTTTGTGATAATCTTTGCTATTTCATTTAAGTTCAAGTTTTAGTACTTCAATTTTATTCAATTGTTTACTGTCAATTTCAATTTTCTAACTAACCAAATGGAAGCAATTTATGAGGTTAGTTAAGTAATAACCTGTACAGAGTCCGCGCTGATGATTTCTCCATTGAGTCGCTTAGCGAGCTCCAATGCTAGCTTGCTTTTACCGGCACTGGTAGGTCCGGAAATGACAATAACTTTCTCCTTGGTAGAGGAGGCAGAGCAGGAGGTGAAGAGACGGCAACGGCGGCGGAGAAGTGTCTCCACCGTGTACGGCAGCCGGAGATAGCTGCTTATTCGAACGCCACCAGTCCCGACGGTGCTTATCATGACTGCAGCAACTGGACCGATTGGCTACCGGAGAGGAGCCAAGTCCCTTTTTTAACACTATAGTTTAGAGGCCTCTTAATTGAATTTTTCAAAAATTAATAGTATTTGTTTGATAAATATGAAAATGTTATTATTTGTGAAAATTATTAGTCTCTATTAAATGATGAGTAAATAATAATTTATAAACACTATTTTTTTTTAAAATATGACATTATAAATTGAATATAGTTCATATTATTTTTTTTATAAATAAATATTTGTAATAACATATTAGTATGACAAACTTTTAAACATATTAATTTCAATGATTCACTAATCTAATAAATTAGCAATAGTACTAATTAGTTGTTCGTTAATATAATTCTTTCATGTGTTACATATAATATCTTTATAGTGAGTATAATTTATTTAACTTTTATAAATTTAAAATGATGAGTTTTTATTTGTAAAATATAAATTTGAAGCTGTTGAATTTATTTTGGTTGAAAGTCCATGTAAATTGTCCACTTGATATTCTTTTATTTTTATGGTCTAGTTGTGAAACGATTTAGAGTTGATTATAATTGTATGTGCTGTAAAATTTGTTTGTAATGGCATTACATTCATGTATACATATAGAGTTTATTACAAAAGTACTTTAGTCATTTTGATGCAATACAATAAAATCCATGAAATTATCTCGTTTCTCCTTCTTGCTCTGCTCAATTTCACCATAGAAATATGAAACAAATCCACATAGAGCTAGGAAAATAGCAACTCCCTTTTCAACTTGAAATTTTTCATGAAATAAAACTATAGCTAATATTTCAGTAATAGGAAGTAAAAAGGCACCTATCATTCCAGAAAGTAAAGATGAAGAATAAAATATAACTCCAACTAATCCCAACAATGCTAATTGCCAAATAATAGCACACCATATTAGTACCAAATAATACTTGGCTTCTCCAATCTCATATTGACTTGCCTCCTTTGAAATTGCCTGTCAAATAAGATGTTAATATGTTTTGGTTATATCTGATAAATAAAATATATTATTTTAAAGATATTTATGTATAACTTAGAAATAATATTTTTATCTCTCAACATAAAAGTTAGATTTATATACCTTCTATTATTTGTAAAGTCCACTTATGTTGTTGTTATTAAAATAGATCACATATTGTTGTTGTTATTAAAAAATATCATGAGAGTACAATGATAATAGAGGTGGGGGTTGGTAGAAGTGGATTAGTTAAATAGTGGTGGTTGGGAGTATGGTGGTAGAGAAATAAGTGTTTTTTAATTTTTAATTTCGCTTGCGTCACGAACATAACTTGTTAAATTTAAAATTTTAGCCATAATTCATAAGCAATACTTTTCACTTAGTTGATAATGAGGCAAGCAAATTCAAAAATTCAAGATCTTAATCTTAGGTCATTGAATGTAATTTTATTTAAGGAGACAAGTAGCTTAGAAGTGGAGTTCATTTTTTATTTTATTTTTATTTTTACTTGTCTACTATTTAAAAATAGATATTTGTTTTTAAATTAATTATACTTATTTTATATTATTCTTAAAGTACTATTCATTTTTTAATATTTAGATGACTTATGTTATTTGTCACTTTATCTATTTAATTTCAGAATAAACTATCCGATATTATTGTACCAGCCAAGGAGAAGAATTTATCCCAATACTAATTATTAATCCAAAATAAGTTATCCACTTATCAACTAAACAACAAATTAAATAATATCATAATTTATATCCAAGATTATTTGGTGTTATACTTCGCATCAAACCCCATTAAAGTAATACTATAACTAGTATGAATAACTAACCAGACTAACTTCCAAGTTTCAACTAACTCCATAAAAATTCAAGAAAATTACAACTTTCAAAAAATCAAATTTCAACTTCAAAAATTTATGATTAAAGGTTGAGCTCGAATCCCACGATTTTTAGAGAGGAATACCTGGAAATCCTTGTTAATGATCATTCCAATGGTGCAAAAACCAGTAGCAGAAATACCAATAATCAGCTGAATCTCCAACACCATAGTATAACTAATAGCATTTTTTGCCTTCATGTAAATCAACTCAATAAGGGATAGCATAAGCCCAAAACAAACCGCACCCATAACCGTCATCACAAACCCAATCACATACTCCTTAACAGAAACACCGGCCGGCCGATCGCCGTTCCCCCGGAGTGCTAAAGTTGCAGCTCCGGCGATTAACAGAAAAACAGATAACTTCGAATACACAGTCAATTTTTGCTTTACTAAAAGTACAGCGAAGAGTGCGGTGAACGCTAGTTGAGTTGCGTTGATGAGAGATGAAGTTGAAACGGGTAATTTTGCAGGTCCCCATGAGATTAAGTAACCGTCGAGACCGGCGATGATTCCGACGCCGGTAGAACCGAGGATTTCTCGACGAGTTATGGAGAGGATTTTGGCGGTCGCCGGAGATTCAATTTTCCGGCGGTGAAAATAAGAGATGGATAAAGGGATGAGGATTAAGGGACAGGCAATTGTTTGTAACCAACTGGAGAGCCAAATTCTTTGACCTCCATGGATGAAGTAGAAACGAGAGATCAAAGGGCCACCACAGTTGCCTATTGAAAACATAATTATGTTCAAAATTAGTAAGGTAAACTTCTTCATTTTTACTAATCTATAATCAAGTTTCTGTATTTATAACATAGCTAAATTATATATTCACCACATTCAAAACGTGTTAATTTTTTTAAATCTTTTTTTAATTTAAGCCATGCGCACCTTGACTAGTATATATCACATGATATTTGTCAGCTCTCACTAATAACAATAATACGTATAAGATAACTCTGTATGGAATTAAACTTATGATAGATGAGAAGAAATCACTAGTGTGTTCTGTCTCTGCTAAATTTATGTTAGGGTTTTGCCCTGATTTTCTTACCATAATTTAAGATTTATTTTTTCTTAAAGAAAAGACAAAACATTATCATAAATGTTTTTACTTTTCTTAAAAGGAAAATATAATATTCTTTCATATTTGATTTATTCTCTCCTTTTAGGACTCCTTTTCTAGTAGGAAAGGTTTTATGACTCTATAAATATAGGTTTGTTTCTTCTAACACAAAAAAAAAAACAATAATATCCACAATGTAGTCGTTTAAGAGTTTTGTTTATGGGGAGATTCATTATCTCTAAAGTTTAAATGTTTTTCTTTATATTAGTTTTGATATAATAATATTTTGATTTTTAGTTAAGTTTTTGTTATCTAATTTATCAACTATATGATTTGCAAATTGTAAGCTTCCGCATGACGCCCTAATCACCCTTCAGAA